>UBIG03000029.1:0-110364 GCA_900464855.2 Musa schizocarpa
TAAGTTTAGTACTGCATATCATCCCGACCCGATGGTCATGGAAAGAACAATTCAAACACTTGAGGATCTGCTTAGAGTTTCATGTTATGGATTGGAAGGGTGAATGGGATAAAGATATTTCGCTTATTGAGTTCACTTATAATAATAGTTATCATTCAAGTATTCAAATGGCTCCTTTTAAGCTTTATATATGAAAGTGCATAACACCTATATGTTGGGAGGAAGTTGGTGACTGAAAGCTGTTAGCACCGCACAAAGTATAAGAAACTACCGAGAAAATTCAAGTTATAAGGAAAAAGGTTAAAAACTGCTTAGAGTCGTCAAAAGAGTTATGCCAACAATAGAAGACGAGATATTGAGTTTGAAATCGGAGATTTTGTATTCTTGAAAGTCTCCGCTCCAAAGGCATTATTAGGGTTTGGGGAAGAAAGGAAAGTTAAGCCCCATTTATTGGACCTTTTGAGGTTCTCGAGAGGGTTGGTTCTGCTGCCAAACATGTGGATTGCCTTGCCACCAAAGATTGAGTCATGTCCATGATATATTTCATGTCTCGATTGATTAGGAAGTATATATATGACCCTTCTCACATCATTAAGTATGAACTGGTGGAGATTGATAAAGATTTATCTTATGTGGAAGAGCCTATTCAGATCGTTGATAAGAAAGAAAAGTCCTAAGGAATGGGGGTCATCTCATTGGTTCAAGTAATTTGGAGACATCATTCTGAGAGGAAACAACTTGGGAGCTAGAGGAAGAAATGACAAAGGTGTACCCCCTGCCTTTTCATCGATAGAGGTAATGATAAATTTAGAGGACTAAAATTTTTTTTTTAGGGGGGGGGAGTGTAACACCCCTCATTTCCTAATTTTCATTAGATAAGTTTCTAGTTGAAATGTAGGTATCTATTTTAAATTTGATAAAAAGTCAAAGTATGAATCTGAGAACTTATTCATAAGAGTTGGAGGATGTGTTAAAAGAAAGAATCTGAGGACCTATGTAAACCCTAAGGACTAAATCATTAAATATGTTAAATACAAGGACTAAACTGTAAAATGTACAAAAATACAAACTCCACTGCTTAAGCCTCTCTGCCTTCGTTCTTAAGGAAGCAGAGAAGGCAACTGGGTGGATGATCTGGGAAAGAAAGAAAGAAAGAAGAAGAAGAAGAAGAAGTAGAAGAAGAAGAAGAAGAGGAAGAAGAAATTGGGGCTTTAAGTTTTCTTGCTCAATCTTCTTTGGGGTCAAAAAATTTTAAAGGCAAGTGTTCTAATCCCATCCTACAGAATTTTTAGTCTCTGTTTTTATGTGATTCAAAATAAATTGAAGGATTTCTATTTAGAAACTGATATGTCTCTTTGGACATAGAACCAAAGATTCTTTTTTTTTTTTTCGGTAAACTGACCCCTATACGCTGTTTCAGCTATAAGTTTTAGTACAAAATGTGAATACGGGCAGAAACTATTTTGTTTGAAATTAGACTCTTATATCTTCCTTTTGACACTGATTTTGTAGATTTTGGACACCGAATACTTACCAAAACATCTGATTCAATTGAGCCTATAGACGCTGTAAAAAACAGGGTTCAAGATTTCTGACCTGTCGATACTAAAATGCCTATAACTCCCTGTTAAAAATTCTGAATTGTACCAAACTAATTTTATTTGAAACTAGACTTGAAAATCTTTCTTTTGACATATAGTCTGAAAATTTTGGAATTCAATTGCTCACCCTATTGTCTGTTGAATCCGACCCTATAAATTCTGCAAACCAGTGATTGTGTTTTTTGACCTTGTGTTGCCAAATCAAAGGTAACTCCGTTGGGAAACCCTGTTTCGTATGAAATTTGTCCCATCAGAATATAGATTGATATATTGTTCGATCATAGTTTTCTTTATGGGTATTGGAGCATAATTGATATTCTGAAGTATTTGTTTGATGTGCCACTGGAATTCTATCCCAAATCGAAGCTTTGGTCGATTAACATATTCTGCCCCATTCCTTTGGATATTTGAATTCGTTTAACCTTCTTATTGGATTTGAGCTAAATATGATTTTTGGAAATTCCTGTATACTCTTTTATTATTTATTTCATTCCAAATATGAATACATTTGTGAGAGATTTGTTCTTTGTTTTCAGATTGTCTCGAAAAAAGGCACATGCATCGCTCGTTGTTTCGCGTGTGCTTCCGATATATGCTACTTATTGTTAAAACTGCCCTCTTGTACTCTGGTGTGGGATTGTCTGGACCTTTGCCAGAAATGGTAAAGGGTATGCTTTTTAATACCCACTCTATGGGGTCCCGCCTGTGGGATGCGCTTATTACCCGCTCTTGGGGGTCCCGCCTGTGGGATATTCTGGACCTTGCCAGAAATGGTAAAGGGTATGTGCTTAGAGCCTGCGATGCTCTGCCGGCCCCTCTGACTTCACCTAGACGTGGGTGGATGGATCTCCCAAACGTGGGAGAGTTTTGTCAGGTGGTCATTCAGAAATGGATGAATCACATTCTGACTAAGATCCCACCACACCTTCTATATGTTTGACATGACATCCGAGTTTTGGTGAGTTGTTTCTCGTTCATGCTCGATAAGAATGATATGATTGCAACGCCAAGGACGACGTTTGAGCTTTGACGATATTTTTTTTGATATGCTCTAAAATGCTTCATTCATCGATGATTTTGTTTCAAATGTTCCATATGCCGTTGATATGCTTCGAACATTTTATATGCCATTGATAAGCCCCGATATGTTTCCTTTGTTACCGATATGCTCCAATTACTCTATGCCCCAACTGTCAGAACCAAATATGTAAGATTGAAATGACAATTGTATTCTGCTCTTAATGATATTATGTCTAGTAAATCAGATATTCTTGCCTTTGTATTTTGGAACTGTATCTTTTGGAAGTTGTACTATTTTGATATGGATATGTTAGTCACTTGTCGAGCTCTTTATGCTCACCCCGTTTGTTGATAAATTTTTCAGGATAGCATATTGCTTGCTTAAATGATAAGATTGGCCGAGGCGGTGGAAAGTTTAGAAGATTTTGGGCAGACCTTTGTTAGCATATGTGTATTTGTTGTATAAGATACTGCATCTTATGAAATGTGACGATGAATCTAAACCGTGGATTTTTGTAAGATAAAGGATCCCTCATGTATAGGATTTTGGTATGTTAAGTTAAATTCGTGTAATGATATGATCTTATGGTAATCGTTGGTTTGGTGACTGCATAGACTTCCCCATTTGTGAATTTATATTATGGTTATTATCTTGATGAGTTGAGTTCTGATTGTATGAATTATCGAGTGATGTGTGGTATGTTTATGAATTGCACAGGGTTTTGAATTTGTAGACTATAGAGGTGAAATTTTGATCTGAATGTTTTCTTAGTGACCTCAAATGTGTGCTTGGATCCTGGGTAGTTATGATGAAAATTTTAAATATTGTCGATATTTTTGAGGGGCGTGACAGTTCCAGGATGCTGAGATGGCTGATGTTTTACACCGCACACGTCGTTCACCGCGGCATGCAAGAACGGCCCAAAAACATGCCAAAACTGGCCATTTTTGGCTAAGCGAGCGGCGGACAGCGAGCGAAGCGATAGGCAGCACCGTCCCTTCTATACGAATGCCCCATCCAGCCGTATGCCACCCGGGGGGTTCTAGGGTGCTGAGATGGCAGACGTTTTGCTCCGCTCACGTCATTCGCCGCGGCATGCAAGAACTTCCCAAAAACTGGCAAAAAGGGCCCAAAAATAGGCCAAAACTGCCATTTTTTGGCCGAAAGGAAGAAAGGCGATGAGTGGCGGACAGCGAAGCTAAGCGAGAGGCAGCACCGCACCTGCTATCTGAATGCCCGATCAAGCCGTTTTATGTCACCCAGGGTTCCGTGGTGCCGAGATGGCTGACGTTTTGCTCTGCTTCACGTCGTTCACCGCTGCACACAAGAACTGTACATAAACCAGACAAAACAGCCGAAAAAGGGCCAAAATTGGCTATTTTTTGACTGAGCGAAAGCGGCGGACAGCGAAAGCGGCGAGAGAGGCAGCACCGCCCCTACTATCTGAATGCCCCATCTTGCCCTATACACCCGGGGTTCTAGGGTGTTGAGATGGCTGACGCTTTGTTCGGCCACGTCGTCCGCCACGGCACACAAGAATGACCCAAAACAGGCCAAAACAGCCCAAAAAGGGCCAAAACTGGCCATTTTGCCCGAGCGAAGAAAGCAGCTTAACGGAAAGCGAATGGCGGCAGAGGCGGACCGTCCCCTGCTATCTTAATGCACCATCCAACCCTGTGCCACCCGAGGGGTCCAGGGTGCTGAGATGGCTGACATTTTGCTCTGCTAACGTCGTTCGCCGGGGCACACAAGAACTGCCCAAAAACTGGCCAAAACAGCTCAAAAGGGCCAAAACATGCCATTTTTTGAGCGAAGCGAAGCGGGCGGCGGCGGATAGCGAGCGAAGCGAGAGGCAACACCGTCCCTGCTATACGAATGCACCATCCAGCCCTGTGCCACCCGGGGGGCGTCCAGGGTGCTGAGATGGCTGACGTTTTGCTCCGCTCACATCGTTCGACGCGGCACACAAGAATGACCCAAAAATGACCAAAACAGCCCCAAAAAGGGCAAAACTGGCCATTTTTGGCTGAGCGAGCGAGCGGCGAATAGCGAGCGAAGCGATAGGCAGCACTGTCCCCGCTATATGAATGCCCCATCCTGCCATGTGCCACCCGGGGGGTTCCAAGGTGCTGAGAAGGCTGACGTTTTGCTCCGCTCACGTCGTTCGCCGCGGCACACAAGAACAGCCAAAAAACTAGCCAAAAGAGCCCAAAAACGGGCCAAAACCGGCCATTTTTGGCTGAGCGAGCGAGCGGCGAGCGGCGGACGGCGAGCGAAGCGAGAGGCAGCACCGTCCCTGCTATATGAATGCACCATCCAGCCCTGTGTCATCCGAGGGGTTCCAGGGTGCTGAGAAGGCTGACGTTTTGCTCTGCTCACGTCGTTCGCCGCAGCACGCAAGAACTGCCCAAAAACTAAGCAAAACAGCCCAAAAACGGGCCAAAACTGGCCATTTTTTTTGCTGAAGCGAAGCCGGCGAGGACCGGAGGACCGCTAGCGGCAAGAAGCAGCACCGTCCATGCTATACGAATGCACCATCTAGCCCTGTGCCACCTGGGGTGTTCCAGAGCGCTGAGATGGCTGATGTTTTGCTCCGCTCACGTCGTTCGCCGCGGCATGCAAGAACTGGCCAAAACGGCCCAAAAACGTGCCAAAACTGGCCATTTTTGGCTGAGCGAGCGAGCGGCGAAGGGCGGACAACGAGCGAAGCGAGAGGCCGCACTGTCCCTGCTATACGAATGCACCATCCAGCCCTGTGCCATCCGTGGTGTTCCGGGGTGCTAAGATGGTTGACGTTTTGCTCCGCTCACGTCGTTCGCCGCGGCACGCAAGAAATGCCCAAAAACTAGCCAAAACAGCCCAAAAAGGGCCAAAACTGGCCATTTTTTGCTGAACGGGCGGGCGGCGGACGGAGCGCGGCTGAAAGTGGCAGCACCATCCTTGCTATCTGAATGCACCATCCTTTGTGGCACCCAGGGGGTTCCTGGGTGCTGAGATGGTTGACGCTTTTGCTCCGCTTCACGCCGTTCACCGCGGCACACAAGAACGGCGCAAAAACTGGCCAAAAGAGCCCAAAAAGGGTCCAAAACTTGCCATTTTTGGCTAAGAGAGAGCCGAGCGTCGGCTTAACAACAGCGAAGCGGCGAGAGGTAGCACCGTCGCTGCTATACGAATGCCCTAACCATCCTCGTAACACCCGGGGGGATCTAGGATGCTGAGATGGGTGACGTTTTGCTCCGTTCACGTCGCTCGCCACGGCACGCAAGAACTGCCCAAAAACTGGCCAAAATGGCTGAAAAGGGGCCAAAACTGGCCATTTTTGGCTGAGCGAAATGAAGCCGGCGAGTGGCGGACAGCGAAGATCACGCGAGAGGCAGCACCGCCCCTACTATATTTAATGCCCCATCTAGCCCTGGTGCCACCCGGGGGGTTCTAGGGTGCTTAGATGGTTGACGTTTTAATCCACTCATAAAGTTCCCCGCGGCACACAATAACGGCCCAAGAACTGGACAAAACAGCCCAAAAACTGGCCAAATCTTGCCATTTTTGGCTGAGCGAGCGAGAGGCGAGCGGCGGACAGCGAACGAAGCGAGAGGCAGCACCGTCCCTACTATACGAATGCCCCATCCAGCCCTGTGCCACCCGGGGGTTTCCAGGGTGCTGAGATGGATGACGTTTTCCTCCGCTCACGTCGTATACCCCGGCACATAAGAACGGCCCAAAAACTTGCAAAAACAGCCCAAAAACTAGCCAAAACAGGCCATTTTTGGCTGTGCAAGCAAGCGGCGAGCGGAAGAGAGCGAGCGAAGTGAGAGGCAACACCGTCCCTGCTATATGAATGCCCCATCAAGCCTTGTGCAACCCGGGGGGTTCCAGGGTGCTGAGATTGCTGACGTTTTGATCCGCTCACGTCGTTTCTCGCGTCACACAAGAACGACCCAAAAACTGGCAAAAACAGGCCAAAATTGGCCATTTTTGGCTTAGCGAAAGAAGGCGAAGCCGGGCGGACAATGAATGGCGAGAGGCAGCACCGCCCCTGTTATATTGAATGCCCCATCCAGCCCTGTGCCAACCGGGGGTTTCCAGGGTGCTGAGATGGCTGACGTTTTGCTCCGCTAATGTCGTTCGCCACGGCATGCAAGAACTGCCCAAAAACTGGCCAAAATAGCTAAAAAACGGGCCAAGACTGGCCATTTTTTGCTGAGTGAACTAGCGGCGAGCGACGGACAGTGAGCGAAGCGAGAGGCAGCACCGTCCCTATTATACGAATGCCCCATCCAGCCCTGTGCGACCCGGGGGGTTCCAAGTTGCTGAGATGGCTGACGTTTTGCTCCGCACACGTCGTTCGCAGCGGCACGCAAGAACTGCCCGAAAACTGGCCAAAACGGCCCAAAAACTGGCCATTTTTGGCTGAGCGACCGAAGCGCGAGGTAGCACCGTCCCTGCTATACGAATGCCCCATCCAGCCCTATGCCACTCGGGGGGTTCCAGGGTGCTGAGATGGCTGACGTTTTGCTCCGCACACGTCGTTCGCCGCGGCAAGCAAGAACTACCCTAAAACTGGCCAAAACGGCTCAAAAACGGGCCAAATCGGGCCATTTTTGGCTGAGCGAGCGAGCGACGAGCGACGAACAGCGAGCCAAGCGAGAGGCAGCACCGTCCCTACTATACGAATGCCCTATCCAGCCCTGTGCCACCCGAGGGGTTCCAGTGTGCTGAGATGGCTGACGTTTTGCTCTGCACACGTATTTTGCCGCGACACATAAGAACTGCCCACAAATGGCCATTTTTTGCTAAGCGAGCGAAGCGCGATGCAGCACCATCCCTGCTATACGAATGCCCCATCCAGCCCTGTGCCACCCGGGGGGTTCTAGGGTGCTGAGATGGCTGACGTTATGCTCCGCACACGTCGTTCACCGCAGCACGCAAGAACTGCTCAAAAACTGGCCAAAACGGCCCAAAAAGGGGCCAAAACTGGCCATTTTTTGCTGAGCGAGCGAGCGGCGAGCAGCAGACAGCGAGCAAAGCGAGAGGCAGCACCGTCCCTACTATACGAATGCCCCATCCAGCCCTATGCCTCCCGAGGGGTCCAGGTTGTTGAGATGGCTGATGTTTTGTTCCGCTCACGTCGTTCGTCGCGGCACGCAAGAATTGCCCAAAAACTGGCCAAAACAGCTCAAAAACGTGCCAAAACTGGCCATTTTTGGCTAAGCGAGCGGCGAACAGCGAGCGAAGCTATAGGCAGCACCGTCCCTTCTATACGAATGCCCCATCCAGCCCTATGCCACCCGGGGGGTTCCAGGGTGCTGAGATGGCTGACGTTTTGCTCTGCTCACGTCATTCGCCGCGGCATGCAAGAACTTCCCAAAAATTGGCAAAAACGGCCAAAAAACGGGCCAAAACTGCCATTTTTGGCTGAGCGAGCGAGCGGCGAGTGGCGGACAGCGAGCAAGCGAGAGGCAGCACCGTACCTGCTATACGAATGCCCGATCAAGCCTTGTGCCACCCGCGGGGTTCCAGGTTGCTGAGATGGCTGACGCTTTGTTGCTCTCGCTTCACGCCGTTCACCGCGGCACACAAGAACTGTACATAAACTAGACAAAACAGCCGAAAAAGGGCCAAAATTGGCTATTTTTGACTGAGCGAGCGAGCGGCGGACAGCGAGCGAAGCGAGAGGCAGCACCGTCCCTACTATACGAATGCCCCATCTTGCCCTATGCCACCCGGGGGGTTCTAGGGTGCTGAGATGGCTGACGTTTTGCTCCGCTCACGTTGTTCGCCGCGGCACGCAAGAATTGCCCAAAAATAGGCCAAAACGATCGAAAAACGGGCCAAACTGGCCATTTTTGGCGGAGCGAGCGAGCGATGTGCGGCGAACAGCGAGCGAAGCGAGAGGCAGCACCATCCCTATTATACGAATGCCCCATCGAACCCTGTGCCATCCAAGGGGTTCCAGGGTGCTGATATGGCTGACGTTTTGCTCCGCTCACGTCGTTCATCGCGGCACGCAAGAACTACCCAAAAACTAGCCATAACAACCCAAAAACGGGCCAAAACTACCATTTTTGGCTGTGCGAGCGAGCGGCGAGTGGCGGACAACGAGCGAAGCGAGAGGCAGCACCGTGCCTGCTATACGAATACCCCATCCAGCCCTGTGCCGCCCGGGGGGTTCCAGGGTGCTGAGATGGCTGACATTTTGCTCCGCTCACGTCGTTCACCGCGGCACACAAGAACTGTCCAAAAACAGGCCAAAACAGCCGAAAAACAGGCCAAAACTGGCCATTTTTGGTTGAGCGAGCGAGCGATGTGCGGCGGACAGCGAGCGAAGCGAGAGGCAGCACCATCCCTGCTATACGAATGCCCCATCCAACCCTGTGCCATCCAGGGGGTTCCAGGGTGCTGATATGGCTGACGTTATGCTCCGATCACGTCGTTCATCGCGGCACGCAAGAACTACCCAAAAACTAGCCAAAACAGCCCAAAAACGAGCCAAAACTAGCCATTTTTGTCTGCTCACGTCGTTCGCCGTGGCACGCAAGAACTGCCCAAAAACAGGCCAAAACTGGCCATTTTTGCCTGAGCGAGCGAGCGACGGACAGCGAGCGAAGTGAGAGGCAGCACCGTCCCTACTATACGAATACCCCATCTAGCCCTGTGTCACCCGGGGGGTTCAAGGGTGCTGAGATGGCTGATGTTTTGCTTCGCTCACGTCGTTCGCCGCGGCACGCAAGAACTACCCAAAAATAGGTCAAAATGGGCAAAAACTGGCCATTTTTGGCTGAGTGAGCGGCAGACAGCGAGGGAAGCGAGAGGCAACACCATCCTTGCTGTACGAATGCCCTATCCTATCCTATGCCACCCGGGGCGTTCCAGGGTGCTAAGATGGCTGACGTTTTGCTCCGCTCATGTTGTTCGCCGCGGCACGCGAGAACGGCCCAAAAACTGGCCAAAATAGTCGAAAAACGGGCCAAGACAGGCCATTTTTGGCTGAGTGAGCTAGCGGCGAGCGGCAGACAGCGAGCGAAGCGAGAGGCAGAATCGTCCCTACTATACGAATGCCCCATCCAGCCCTGTGCCACCCGGGGGGTTCCAGGGTGCTGAGATGGCTGACGTTTTGCTCTGCACACGTCGTTCGAAGCGGCACGCAAGAACTGCCCAAAAACTGGCTAAAACGGCCCAAAAACTGGCCATTTTTGGCTGAGCGAACGATGCGCGAGGTAGCACCGTCCATGCTATACGAATGACCCATCCAGCCGTGTGTCACTCAGGGGGTTCCAGGGTGCTGAGATGGCTGACGTTTTGCTATGCACACGTCGTTCGCCGCGACACGAAAGAACTCACCAAAAACTGTCCAAAACGGCCCAAAAAGGGGCCAAAACTAGCCATTTTTGGCTGAGCGAGCGAGCGGCGGGCAGCAGACAACGAGCGAAGCGAGAGGTAGCACCGTCCCTACTATACGAATGCCCCATCCAGCCCTGTGCCTCCCGGGGGGTCCAGGTTGCTGAGATGGCTGACGTTTTGTTCCGCTCACGCCGTTCGTCGCGGCACGCAAGAATTGCCCAAAAACTGACAAAACGACCCAAAAACGGGCCAAAACTGGCCATTTTTGGTTGAGCGAGCAAGCGGCGAGCTGCGGACAGCGAGCGAATCGAGAGGCAGCACCATCCCCGCTATACGAATGCCCCATCCAGCCCTGTGCCACCCGGGGGGTTCCAGGATGCTGAGATGGCTGATATTTTACACCGCACACGTCGTTCACCGCGACACGCAAGAACGGCCCAAAATCTGGCCAAAACAACCCAAAAACTAGCCAAAACTGGCCATTTTTGGCTGAGCGAGTGGCGGACATCGAGCGAAGCGAGAGGCAGCACCGTCCCTGCTATACGAATACCCCATCCAGCCCTGTGCTGCCTGGGGGGTTCCAGGGTGCTGAGATGGCTGAAGTTTTGCCCCGCTCACGTCGTTCGCTGCGACACACAAGAACGGCCCAAAAACAGGCCAAAACAGCCCAAAAATGGGCCAAAACTGGCCATTTTTGGCTGAGCGAGCGAGCGGCGGACAACAAGCGAAGCGAGAGGCAGCACCATCCCTGCTATACGAATGCACCATCCAGCCCTGTGCCACCCGGGGGGTTCCAGGTTGCTGAGATGGCCGACGTTTTACTCCACTCACGTCGTCCGCCACGGCACATATGAACGGCCCAAAAACTGGCTAAAACATCCCAAAAAGGGCCAAAAATGGCCATTTTTGGCTGAGCGAGCGAGCGGCAAGCGGCGGACAGTGAGTGAAGCGATAGGCATGACCATCCCTGCTATACGAATGCACCATCCAGCCCTGTGCCACCCGGGGGGGTCCAGGGTGCTGAGATGGCTGACGTTTTGCTCCGCTCACGTCGTTTGCCGCGGCACACAAGAACTGCCCAAAAACTGGCCAAAACAGCCCAAACACGGGCCGAAACATGCCATTTTTGGCTGAGCGAGCGAGCGGCGGACAGCGAGTGAGCGGCGGACTGCGAGCGAAGCGAGAGGTAGCACCGTCCCTACTATACGAATGCACCATCCAGCCCTATGCCACACAAGGGGTTCCAGGGTGCTGAGATGGCTGCCGTTTTGCTCTGCTCACGTCGTTTGCCGCGGCACACAAGAACAGCCCAAAAACAGGCCAAAACAACCCAAAAACGGGCTATAACTGGCCATTTTTGGCTGAGCGAGCGAGCGGTGAACAGCGAGAGAAGCGATAGACAGCACCGTCCCTGCTATATGATTGCCCCATCCAACCCAGTGCCACCCGGGGTGTTCCAGGTTGCTGAGATGGCTGACGTTTTACTCCACTCACGTCGTTCGCCGCGGCACCCAAGAACTGCCCAAAAACTGGCTAAAACGGCCGAAAAACGGGCCAAAACTAGCCATTTTTGGTTGAGCGAGCGCGGAAGGGCGGCGACGCGACGCCGAGGCAGAAGCGGCGACAGCGAAGGGGTTAAAGGCAGCACCATCCCTGCTATACGAATTCCCCATCATGTCCTGTGCTACACCGGGGTTCCAGTGGTGCCGAGATGGTTTGACACTTTGCTCGCTTAACGTTTTCGCCACGACACACAAGAACAGCCCAAAAAACAGGGCAAAACAGCAAAAAAACAGGCCAAAATGGGCCATTTTTGGTTGAAGCGAAGCGGCGGGGCGAAGCGGACGAAGAAGCTAGAAAAACAGCACCGTCCCTGCTATACGAATGCACCATCTAGCCCTGTGCCACCCGGGGGGTTCCAGGATGCTGAGATGGCTGACGTTTTGCTCCGCTCACATCGTTCGCTGCGGCACACAAGAACGGCCCAAAAACTGGCCAAAACAGCCAAAAAACGGGCCAAAACAGGCCAATTTTGGCTGAGCGAATGAGCGGCGAGCGGCGGACAGCAAGCGAAGCGAGAGGTAGCACCGTACCTGCTATATGAATGCCCCATCCATCCCTGTACCACCCGGGGTTTCCAAGGTGCTGAGATGGCTGATGTTTTGCTCCACTCATTTCGTTCGCCGCGGCTTGTAAGAACGGCCCAAAATCTTTTTTTTTTTTGGTAAGTAAAAGTAAATTGATTATGTGTAAAGTTTCTACAAATAGCTTTATCTATACAAGTCATAGACAAAGCCATGTAACTCATAGAGTGCGAATGTGATAGTTGTGACTACACATGCTGTAGACTATAACTCCTAAGATCTTTAGCTAATAGAAAATGTTTGGCTGCTAATAGCAAAATTAAAATTGATAAATATATATTTTTCTCTTTGGGTAAAGTGCTCCGTTTTGAGATCTTGCTCCATACAGGATCTTGAGTCTCTAATAATCTCTTTCAATAGCTGAGCATTGTTTGTGTGTTGACATTCAAAGATTCTGTTACATCTCTCCTTCCACATCCACCAAATAGCGCATCTGAAAGTAACCTTTGCCAGTTGTGTGAGAGGCCCTTTTCTTGAGAAACATTGCATGAGGTCGCCTAGTTCTTGGTGCAAGTTTGGTTATGACAGATCTATTGAGTTCAAATCATTTGGAGAATCTCCTTCCATATCCATTTTGTATAATCACAAGCAAAATAGAGGTGGTCACAGTTTTTTCTTGTTGCATACAAAGGAGCATCGGTTAACATGATAGATACCTCTTCTTTTTCATATTGTCTATTGTAGGTAGTTTATTGAGAAGGGCCTGCCATGTACATAAGGAATGTCTTTGTGATCCCTATCGATCCCATGTCCAACCGCTTGGGACCCACTTGTTATTTCTTTTGCCTAATTTGATTCCATGCGGATGTGGCACTAAATTTGCCATTGTCATGAGGCCAAATAAGTATATCTGAAGAGTTGTTCGTGATTGGAATAGCTATAATAGTCGGCCAAAGTGATAACATTTCGGGAGAAATAGGATTAGGGAGACACCAAAACCGTTAGCAATGAACTCTAAAACCTTCCATCTTTTGGGAGCCCCAAGATCTTTTTTCGTATTCTGTCACCATATAATTGAAATATACTCTTCCCATTCACCCAAGGATCGTACCACATATTAGTACTAGTTCCAGAGGAGATTGCATAGGAAATGTGTTTGATTAGCCAATTCCTTTGCCTTTAAAATTCCTTTCCAAGCTGCAGAGTGGTATGTTCTTGTTGAAATTTCCCAGATTGATTCTTTTTGAAAGATACCTAGCAGAAACCCAATGTGACCATAAGGAACATTTGTTTTTTGCAAAAGATCCCACAATTGCTGCACCAGACATGCTTGATTCCAATCTCTAGTATTTCTCAAGTTTAGCCCCCCTTCATCTTTCGGTTTTGCAAATGCTATCCCAATTTACCATATGCATTGCCTTATCATTTGTGCCATTCCAGAAGAAGTTCATTAATAACCGTTCAATATCTTGGAGAAGTCCAAAGAAAGCAGAAGAAATGCATTACACCAATATATAGAGTAGGAGTGCAATACCGAACGGATGAGTTCGAGTCGTCCTGCTTTTGATAGAAACCTATTTTTCCAAGAAGAAATTCTATTCTTTATTTTTTGCAAGATAGGCTGACAGTGGGTTTTGTGAATGCCTGTGGATATGAGCGGGAGACCCAAATAAGGAACTGGCAAGCTTCCCTCACTAACCTCCAAAGTTTGTGCAATAAAGACATTATCCTCAACGTAAGGGCTCATATATACTTTACTTTTCGCATGATTTAACTGAAGTCCATTTTTGCATTTAACTTTTCAGTGGCCCAAAATCTGGCCAAAACAACCCAAAAACGGGCCAAAACTGCCCATTTTTTACTTAGCGAGCGAGCGGCGAGCGGCGGACAACGAGAGAAGCGATAGGCAGCAACGTCCCTACTATACGAATGCCCCATCCAGCCCTGTGCCACCCGGGGGGTTCCAGGGTGCTGAGATGGCTAACGTTTTGCTCCGCTCATGTCGTTCACCGTGGCACAAAAAACTGCCCAAAAACTGGCCAAAACGGCACAAAAAGGGCTAGAACTGGCCATTTTTGGCTGAGCGAGCGAGCGGCGAGCGGCGGACAGCGAGCGAAGCAAGAGACAGCACCGTCCCTGCTATACGAATGTCCCATCAAGCCCTGTGCCACCCGGGGGGTTTCAAGGATGCTGAGATGGCTGATGTTTTGCTTCGCACAGGTTGTTCGCCGCGGCACGCAAGAACGGCCCAAAATATGGCCAAAACAGCTCAAAATGGGGCCAAAACAGGCCATTTTTGGCTGAGCGAGCGGCGGACAGCGAGCGAAGCGATAGGCAGCACTGTCCCTGTAATACGAATGCCCCATCCAGCCCTGTGCGTCCTGGGGGGTTTCAGGGTGCTAAGATGGCTGACGTGTTGATCCGCTCACGTCGTTCGTCGCGGCACGCAAGAACTGCCCAAAAACTGGCCAAAACGGACCAAAAACAGGCCAAAACAGGCCATTTTTGGCTGAACGAGGGAGCGACGAGCAGCGGACAGCGAGCGAAGCGAGAGGCAGCACCGTCCCTGCTATACGAATGCCCCATCCAGCCCTATGCCACCCGGGGGGTTCCAGGGTTCTGAGATGGCTGACGTTTTGCTCCGCTCACGTCGTTCGCCGCGGCACACAAGGACGGCCCAAAAACTGGCCAAAACAGCACAAAAAGGTACAAAACTGGCCATTTTTGCCTTGCGAGCGAGCGGCGAGAGGCGGACAACGAGCGAAGCGAGAGGCAGGACCGACCCTGCTATACGAGTGCACCATCCAGCCCTGTGCCACCCGGGGGGGTCAAGGGTGCTGATATGGCTGACGTTTTGCTCCGCTAACGTCGTTCGCCATGGCATACAAGAACTACCCAAAAATTGGCCAAAACACCCCAAAAATGGGCCAAACCTTGCCATTTCTGGCTTAGCGAGCGAGCGGCGGACAGCGAGCGAAGCGAGATACAGCACCATCCCAACTATACGAATGCCCCATCTAGCCCTGTGCCACCTGGGGGATTCTAGGGTGCTGAGAGGGCTGACATTTTGCTCCGCTCACGTCATCCGCTACGGCACCTAAGAACGTCCCAAAAACATGCCAAAACAGCCCAAAAACAGGTCAAAACTGGCCATTTTTGGCTGAGCGAGCGAGCGGCGAGCGGCGGACAATGAGCGAAGCGAGAGGCAGCACTGTCCCTACAATACAAATGCACCATCTAGCCCTGTGCCACCCGGGGGGGTCCAGGGTGCTGAGATGGCTGACGTTTTGCTCCGCTCACGTCGTTCACCGCGGCACACAAGAACGGCCCAAAAAATGGCCAGAAGAGCCGAAAAAGGGTCAAAACTGGCCATTTTTGGCTGAGCGAGCGAGCGGCGAGCGGCGGACAGCTAGCGAAGTGAGAGGCAGCTCCGTCCCTACTATACGAATGCCCCATCCAGCCCTGTGCCACCCGGGGGGTTCCAGGGTGCTGAGATGGCTGACGTTTTGCTCCGCTCACGTCGTTCGCCGCTGCATGCAAGAATGGTCCAAAATCTGACCAAAACGGACCAAAAACGGGACAAAACTGGCCATTTTTGGCTGAGCTAGCGAGCGGCGAACAACGAACAATGAGTGAAGCGAGAGGCATCACCGTCCCTGCTATACGAATGCCCCATCCATCCCTGTGCCACCCGAGGGGTTCCAGGGTGCTGAGATGGTTGACATTTTGCTCCGCTCACGTCGTTCGCCGCGGCACGCAAGAATGATCCAAAATCTGGCCGAAACAGGCCAAAACTGGCCATTTTTGGTTGAGCAAGCGAGCGGTGAGCAACGGACAGCGAGCGAAGCGAGAGATAGCACCGTCCCTGCTATACGAATGCCCCATCCAGCCCTATGCCACCCGGGGGGGTCCAGCATGCTGAGATGGCTGACTTTTTGCTCCGCTCACGTTGTTCACCGCGGCACACAAGAACTGCCCAAAAATTGGCCAAAACGGCCCAAAAACGGACAAAAACTGGCCATTTTTGGCTGAGCAGGCGAGCGGCGGACAACGAGCGAAGCGAGTGGCAGCACCATCCTTGCTATACGAATGCCCCATCCAGCCCTGTACCAGCCGGGGGGTTCCAGGGTGCTGAGATGGCTGACGTTTTGCTTCGCTCACGTCGTTTACCGCAGCACGTAAGAACGGCCCAAAATCTAGCCAAAACTACCGAAAAATGGGCCAAAACTGGCCTTTTTGGCTAAGCGAGCGAGCGGCGAGCAGCGGACAGCGAGAGAAGCGATAGGCAGCAATGTCCCTGCTATACGAATGCCCCATCCAGCCTTGTGCCACCTGGGGGGTTCCAGTGTGCTGAGATGGCTGACGTTTTGCTCCGCTCACGTCGTTCGCCGCGGCACGCAAGAACTGCCCAAAAACTGGCCAAAATAGCCCAAAAACGTGCCAAAACTGGCCATTTTTGGCTGAGCGAGCGAGCGGCGAGCGGGGGACAGTGAGCGAAGCGAGAGGCTGCACCGTCCCAGCTATACGAATGCCCCATCCAGCCCTGTGCCACCCGGGGGGTTCTAGGATGCTAAGATGGCTGATGTTTTGCTCCACACAGGTCGTTCACCGCGGCACACAAGAACAACCCAAAGTCTGGCCAAAACAGCCCAAAAAGGGGCCAAAACTTGCCATTTTTGGCTGAGCGAGCGGCGGACAGCGAGCGAAGCAATAGGCAGCACCGTCCCTGCTATACGAATGCCCCATCCAGCCCTGTGCCTCCCGGGGGTTTCCAGGGTGCTGAGATGGCTGACGTTTTGCTCCGCTCACATCGTTCGCCGCGGCACGTAAGAACTGCCCAAAAACTGGCTAAAACGGCCCAAAAACGGGCCAAAATTGGCCATTTTTGGTTGAACGAGCGAGCGGCGTGCGGCGGACAGTGAGCGAAGCAGGAGGCAGCATCGTCCCTGCTATACGAATGCCCCATCCCGCCTTGTGCCACCCGGGGGGTTCCAGGATGATGAGATGGCTGATGTTTTGCTCCGCACAGGTCGTTCGCCGCGGCACGCAAGAATGGCCCAAAATCTGGCCAAAACAGCCCAAAAACGGGCCAAAACTGGCCATTTTTGGCTGAGCGAGTGGCGGACAGTGAGCGAAGCGATAGGCAGCACCATCCCTGCTATATGAATGCCCCATCCAGCCCTGTGCCACCCGGGGGGTTCCAGGGTACTGAGATGGCTGACGTTTTGCTCCGCTCATGTCGTTCACCGCGGCATGCAAGAACTGTCGAAAAACTAGCAAAACAGCCCAAAAACGGGCCAAAACTTGCCATTTTTGGCTGAGCGAGCAAGCTACGAGTGGCGCACAGCGAGCGAAGCGAGAGGCAGCACCGTCCCTGCTATATGAATGCCCCATCCAGCCTTGTGCCATCCGGGGGGGTCCAGAGTGCTGAGATGGCTGATGTTTTGCTCTGCCCATGTCGTTCGCCGCGGCACACATGAAATGCCCAAAAACTAGCCAAAACAGCCCAAAATGGGGCCAAAACTGACCATTTTTGGCTGAGCGAGCGAGCGGTGGGCGGCGGACAGCGAGCGAAGTGAGATGCCGCACTATCCCTGCTATACGAATGCCCCATTTTGCCCTGTACCACCCGGAGGGTTCCAGGGTGCTGAGATGGCTGAGATTTTGCTCCGCTCATGTTGGTAGCCACGGCACGCAAGAACGGCCCAAAATCTTACCAAAACAACCCAAAAACGGGCCAAAACTGGCCATTTTTGGCTGAGCGAGCGAGTGGCGAGCGGCGGACAACGAGCGAAGTGATAGGGAGCACTGTCCCTGCTATACGAATGCACCATCCAGCCTTGTACCACCCGGGGGGTTCCAGTCCGCTGAGATGGCTGACGTTTTGCTCCGCTCACGTCGTTCGCTACGACACGCAAGAACTGCCCAAAAACTGGCCAAAACGGCCCAAAAAGGGCCAAAACTGGCCATTTTTGGCTGAGTGAGCGAGCGGCGAGCGACGGACAGCGAGCGAAGTGAAAGGCAGCACTGTCCCTACTATACGAATGCCCCATACTGCCCTATGCCACCCGAGGGGTTCCTGGGTGCTGAGAAGTCTGACGTTTTGCTCTGGTCACGTCGTTCGCCGCGCCACACAAGAACGACCCAAAAACTGGCCAAAAGAGCCCAAAAAGGGCCAAAACCGGCCATTTTTGGCTGAGCGAGCGAGCAGCGCGCGGCGGACTGTGAGCGAAGCGAAAGGTAGCACCGTCCCTGCTATACGAATGCACCATCCAGCCCTGTACCTTCCGAGGGGTCCCAGGGTGCTGAGATGGCTAACATTTTGCTCCGCTCACGTCGTTCGCTGCGGCACGCAAGAACTGCCCAAAAACTAGCCAAAACAGCCCAAAAATGGGCCAAAACTGGCCATTTTTTTGCTAAGCGAGCGAGCGGCGGACAACGAGCGAAGCGAGTGGCAGCACCATCCTTGCTATACGAATGCCCCATCCAGCCCTGTACCACCCGGGGGGTTCCAGGGTGCTGAGATGGCTGACGTTTTGCTCCGCTCACGTCGTTTACCGCAGCACGCAAGAACGGCCCAAAATCTAGCCAAAACTACCGAAAAATGGGCCAAAACTGGCCATTTTTGGCTAAGCGAGCGAGCGGCGAACGGCGGACAGCGAGAGAAGCGATAGGCAGCAACGTCCCTGCTATACGAATGCCCCATCCATCCTTGTGCCACCTGGGGGGTTCTAGGGTGCTGAGATGGCTGACGTTTTGCTCCGCTCACGTCGTTCGCCGCGGCACGCAAGAACTGCCCAAAAACTGGCCAAAACAGCCCAAAAACGTGCCAAAACTGGCCATTTTTGGCTGAGCGAGCGAGCGACGAGCGGGGGACAGTGAGCGAACGAGAGGCTGCACCGTCCCTGCTATACGAATGCCCCATCCAGCCCTGTGCCACCCGGGGGGTTCTAGGATGCTAAGATGGCTGATGTTTTGCTCCACACAGGTCGTTCATCGCGGCACACAAGAACAACGCAAAATCTGGCCAAAACAGCCCAAAAAGGGGCCAAAACTGGCCATTTTTGGCTGAGCGAGCGGCGGACAGCGAGCGAAGCGATAGGCAGCACCGTCCCTACTATACGAATGCCCCATCCAGCCCTGTGCCTCCCGGGGGGTTCCAGGGTGCTGAGATGGCTGACGTTTTGCTCAGCTCAAATCGTTCGCCGCGGCACGCAAGAACTGCCCAAAAACTGGCTAAAACGGCCCAAAAACGGGCCAAAATTGGCCATTTTTGGTTGAACGAGCGAGCGGCGTGCGGCGGACAGCGAGCGAAGCCAGATGCTGCACCATCCCTGCTATACGAATGCCCCATCCAGCCCTGTGCCACCCGGGGGGTTCCAGGGTGCTGAGATGGCTGACGTTTTGCTCCGCTCACGTCGTTTGCCGCGACACACAGGAACGGCCCAAAAACTAGCCAAAACAGCACAAAAAGGGACAAAACTGGCCATTTTTGCTAGAGCGAGCGAGCCGCGAGCGACGGACAGCGAGCGAAGCGAGAGGCAGGACCGGCCCTGCTATATGAATGCACCATCCAGCCCTGTGCCACCCGGGGGGGGGTCCAGGGTGTTGAGATTGCTGAAGTTTTGCTCCGTTAACGTTGTTCGCCGTGGCACACAAGAACTGCCCAAAAACTGGCCAAAACAACCGAAAAACCGGCCAAAACATGCCATTTTTGGCTGAGCGAGCGATCGGCGAGCAGCGGACAGCGAACGAAGCGAGAGGTAGCACCATCCCTACTATACGAATGCCCCATCCGGCCCTGTGCCACCCGGGGGTTCTAGTGTACTGAGATGGCTGACGTTTTGCTCCGCTCACGTCGTCCGCCACGGCACACAAGAACGGCCCAAAAACAGGCCAAAACAGCCCAAAAAGGGGCCAAAACTGGCCATTTTTGGCTGAGCGAGCGAGCGGCGAGCGGCGGACAGCGAGCGAAGCGAGAGGCAGCACCGTCCCTGGTATACGAATGCACCATCCAGCCCTATGCCACCCGGGGGGGTCCAGGGTGCTGAGATGGCTAACGTTTTGCTCCGCTCACGTCGTTCGCCGCGGTACACAAGAACGGCCCAAAAGCGGGCCAAAACAGCCCAAAAGGGCCAAAACTGGCCATTTTTGGCTGAGCATGCTAGCGGCGGACAGCGAGCGAAGCTAGAGGCAGCACTGTCCCTGCTATAGGAATGTGTTAGGACCCTTTTTCTGAGCTTTTGAATAATGTTTATTGAGTATGTTTGGTCTAGTTGTTTATTGAGTCAGTTTGGTTCAGTTAGAGTCAAGTAGAGGTTTATTTAATATTTATTTATTATTAGAGTTCAAGTCCTGATGGACTCTGGGTGGAACTCTATAAATAGGGATGTAACTGCTTCTTTTCAATAATCTATGAAAAGATACTATTTTGTCTTTTGACAAACCCTTGGAGGCCGATCCCCTCGAAGCGATCAAGGAGGGCCGATCCCCTCGAAGCGATCAAGGAGGGCCGATCCCCTCGAAGCGATCAAGGAGGCCGATCCCCTCGAAGTGATCATCCCCATCTCTTCTTCTTTTACGATAAGACTTTAGGGTCTTATCAATTGGTATCAGAGCAGCGATCCTTGGCATTCTCGCTACAACGAAGCTATCAAAAAAAAAAAAAAAAAAGAAAGAAAGAGAGAAGAAGCAGCAGCAACCGCAGTCACGCACCCCTGCTTCTGGCCAGCCCACCCGCCGCTCGTCGCTGCTCTCCGGCCAGCAACCGACTCTGCCCCACTTCAGGCCAGAGTCCACTGTCGCCTCCCACCCGAGCCACCACCGCTGCCAGGAGACGACGCAGCCTTGCTCCTCTTCTCTACCGCCGTTGCAGGGCAACTCCACCGCCGCCGCTGCTTCCCGGCTGATCGATCACCGCCGCCCACCTCCCAGCCGCAACCCTAGCCGTGCCCCCCCTTGGGTCGCAGCCGTCGGTTGCCGCAGCCCCTCGTTGCAACGGTTGCAGAAACAGAGTTCCTCTGTTGCCGCAGCCCCTCGTCGATCGCAGTCGCGCCGCCTCCAGCACTCCTCTTCCCCTCCAGCGCCGCCGCCCAGCCGACCCATCACCGTTATGGGCCACCGCGACGCGACGACCGCCGATGCCTCCCAGCAGCCGATCCTCCTTGCTCTGCATCCGTAGTGCCAGAAACAGGGCAACTCACCGGTTGCCCTTGTTCCCAACCGTGACATTGCCGACTCCTCCTTTCTCCACCGCTGCCGCTGCTTCTCGGCCGCGACGATCACCGCCGCACCGACCGCCGTTGCCAGCATCGCCAGCGTTCCGCTGTGGTGCGATAGAAACATAGCACCCTGTTTCCCATCTCCAGCATCGAAGCTTCCCGCCAGCGACGACGCCGCTGCCTTTTTTCTCCATCGCCAACGCTGCACTCCGGCCAACGATCACCGCTGCTGCTAGCCACCGCAGCCTTCTCCTCAACCGCTGGTGATCCTGCCGCCAACTCATTCGGGTCGCGAAAAAACAGAGTACGCAGCATCAAAATAGTGGCACTCTCTGCTACTGTAGCCGCCGATGGTTACCACTGTCGCCGCCCCGCCAACGACCAACCCCTCATTCTGCAGCAGCCACCCTCCAACAGCTAACGCAGCAACCACAGCAAGTACGCTGCCTTGCCTTAACCCCAGCAGCCACGCAACACCGATTTCTTCTTTCTCGCCGCGATCACGCTGCATCCCCTTTGCTTAGCATATTCTGCCACAAGCATTGTTGCCTCTCACCAGCTCCTTCCGCAGTGTGACAGAAACAGAGCAACGTTGCCTTCCATCCGCCGCCGTCGCAGCCATCGCGGCGGTGAGTTTGGCGGTGCTACCCCAGTCGCACCACCATCGCTGCCTCCAAGCCCTCAGCAACAACGATCCTCTACGCGAGCGACTGCAACAAGCATCGCTGCCTCCCACGCTGGGCGACCCGCAGCTACACATCCCCGCATCCTCGCGAGCAACCCTTCATTCCCATAGTGTTGCCACCGATCACGCCACAACAGCAGCACCGAATAGGGCAGTGATTGATGCCCTTGACCGACATAAAAAAAACAAGTGTTGAGATTACAAATTTGCAGTCTTATGAAATGGCCACTGATGACTCAGTGAAAGCACAAATGGAAGCATTGGAAATTAGAATTGAGAACCGGTTACAAGAAGTACTTAATGATTTCAAAAAGGACTTACTGGGGAGCCTTAGTAACTTTCAACAAGGTGGGAGCTCAAGTTCTATATTGCATAGATCTGGAAATACTAGAAATGGGCTCCAAGATTGTGACACAATCTACTCGTACATGAAGGTGGATGAACAACTCGCCAAAATTTGTCAGACTTCTACAGTGTTGGAATATCAGAGTAGGTTTGAAAAATTATCACATCAAGCTAGAGATTGGTCAGACCGACAACTTCTGGATACATTTATTGAAGGGCTTATTCCAGAGATCCGGTGTGAAGTTAAGGCTCGTCAACCCCGCACTATGATAGCTGCGATCTCATTTGCAAATTTACATGAGAAAAAAATTAGCAAGGAAAGATCAGCAAGGGGTTTGTACTATGATGAAAAGTGGAGTATGGAGCACCAATGTAAACAAGGGCAACATATGATAATTGAGCTAATTGGAGAGGAACCGAAAGCAGAAGAGTTGGACTCCGATCATGAAGGTATAAATTCTAATGAAGACGTTGAACCTACCGTACATACAATGCATACATTAACCGACTACTCTAACCCGCAAACTATAGAAGTTGCTGGAACTCTAGAGCATCGGCCTATTATACTTTTGATTGATACTAGTAGCACTAACAATTTTATGGACAGTGAGACTATTGACCGATTGACCCACCACATTGAAGACTATGATAGATTCGAAGTAAAGATCATTGATGGACGGATTTTCACTTGTGATAGCAAAGGTTCAAAGATTAAATTGATTATACAGGGCCAGAAGTTTCATGCGACGATTACTAAACTGAAAGATCGACCTGTTGCTTACACTATCAAAAAATGGAGACCATATTTACTTGATCAACGGGTTGTGATGCGTTGCAGATAGTCTATGGCCGAAGTGCTGAAAGATAAGCTCCTCGAGATTGATGCTGCTCAGCCTTGAGGACAAGGCTGATTTGAAGAGGGAGGAACTGTTAGGACCCTTTTTCTGAGCTTTTGAATAATGTTTATTGAGTATGTTTGGTCTAGTTGTTTATTGAGTCAGTTTGGTTCAATTAGAGTCAAGTAGAGGTTTATTTAATATTTATTTATTATTAGAGTTCAAGTCCTGATGGACTCTGGGTGGAACTCTATAAATAGGGATGTAACTGCTTCTTTTCAATAATCTATGAAAAGATACTATTTTGTCTTTTGACAAACCCTTGGAGGCCGATCCCCTCGAAGCGATCAAGGAGGCCGATCCCCTCGAAGTGATCATCCCCATCTCTTCTTCTTTTACGATAAGACTTTAGGGTCTTATCAGAATGCCCCATCCAGCCCTATGCCACCTGGGGGATTCCAGGGTGTTGAGATGGCTGACGTTTTGCTCCGCTCACGTCGTTCGCCGCGGCACGCAAGAATGGTCCAAAATCTGGCCAAAACGGCCAAAAAATGGGCCAAAACTGGCCATTTTTGGCTGAGCTAGCGAGCGGCGAGCAACGGACAGCGAGCAAAGCGAGAGGCAGCACCGTCCCTGCTATACGAATGCACCATCCAGCCCTATGCCACCAGGGGGGGTCCAAGGTGCTAAGATGGCTGACTTTTTGCTCCGCTCACGTTGTTCACCACAGCACGCAAGAACTGCCCAAAAAATGGCCAAAATAGTCCAAAAACAGACCAAAACTGGCCATTTTTTGCTGAGCGAGCGAGCGACGTGCGGCGGACAGCGAGCGAAGCGAGAGGCTGCACCATCCCTGCGATATGAATGCCCCATCCAACCCTGTGCCATCCAGGGAGTTCCAGGGTACTGAGATGGCTAACATTTTGCCCCGCTCACGTCAATCATCGTGGCACGCAAGAACTACCCAAAAACTAGCCTAAACAGCCCAAAAACGGGCCAAAACTGGCCATTTTTGGCTGAGCGAGCGAGCGGCGAGCGACGGACAGCGAGCGAAGCGAGAGGCAGCACCGTCCCTGCTATACGAATGCCCCATCCTGTCCTGTGCCACCCGGGGGGTTCCAGGGTGCTGAGATGGCTGACATTTTGCTCCGCTAACGTCGTTCACCACGGCACACAAGAACGGCCCAAAAACAGGCCAAAACAACCAAAAAAGGGGCCAAAACTAGCCATTTTTGGCTGAGCGAGCGTGCGGCGAGCGGAGGACAACTAGCGAAGCGAGAAGCAGCACTATCCATGCTATACGAATGCACCATCCGGCCCTGTGCCCCCCGGGGGGTTCCAGGGCACTGAGATGGCTGACATTTTGCTTCGCTCACGTCGTTCTCCGCGGCATGCAAGAACTGCCCAAAAACTAGCCAAAACGGCCCAAAAATGTGCCAAAACTGGCCATTTTTGGCTGAGCGAGTGAGCGCCGGACAGCGAGCGAAGCGAGAGGCAGCACCGTCCCTGCTATACGAATGCCCCATCCTGCCCTGTGCCACCCGGGGGGTTCCAGGGTGCTAGGAAGGCTGACGTTTTGCTCCTCTCACGTTGTTCGCCGCGGTACACAAGAATGGCCCAAAAACTGGCCAAAAGAGCCAAAAAACGGGCCAAAACTGGCCATTTTTGGTTTAACGAGCGAGCGACGAGTGGCGGACAGCGAGCAAAGCGAGAGGATGCACCATCACTGCTATACGAAAGCACCATCAAGCCCTGTCCCATCCGAGGGGTTCCAAGGTGCTGAGATGGCTGACGTTTTGCTCCGCTCACGTCGTTCGCCGCGACAAGCAAGAACTGCCCAAAAAGTAGCCAAAACAGCCCAAAAACGGGCCAAAACTGGCCATTTTTTCCAGATCGGGCGAGCGGCGGACAGCGAGCGAAGCGAGTGGCAGCACCATCCTTGCTATACAAATGCCCCATCCTGCCCTATGCCACCCGAGGGGTTCCTGGGTGCTAAGATGGTTGACGTTTTGCTTCGCTCACGTCGTTCGCCGCGGCACACAAGAACGACCCAAAAACTGGCCAAAAGAGCCCAAAAACGGGCCAAAACTTGCCATTTTTGGCTGACCGAGAGAGCGGCGAGCGGCGAACAGCGAGCGAAGCGAGAGGCAGCACCGCCCCTGCTATACGAATACCCTATTCAGCCTTGTGCCACCCGGGGGGTTCCAGGATGCTGAGATGGGTGACGTTTTGCTCCGCTCACGAAGCTCATCGCGGCACGCAAGAACTGCCCAAAAACTGGCCAAAACGGCCCAAAAAGGGCCAAAACTGGCCATTTTTGGCTGAGCGAGCGAGCGACGGACAGCGAGCGAAGCTAGAGGCAGCACCGTCCCTGCTATACGAATGCCCCATCCAGTCCTGTGCCACCCGGGGGGTTCCAGGGTGATGAGATGGCTGACGTTTTGCTCCGCTCACGTCGTTCACCACGGCACACAATAACGGCCCAAAAACTGGCCAAAACAGCCCAAAAATGAGCCAAAACTTGCTATTTTTGGCTGAGCGAGTGAGCGGTGAGCGGCGGACAACGAGCGAAGCGAGAGGCAGCACCGTCCCTACTAAACGAATGCCCCCATTCGGCCCTGTGCCACCCGGGGGGTTCCAGGGTGCTGAGATGGCTGAAGTTTTGCTCTGCTCACGTCGTTCGCCACGGCACACAATAACAGCCCAAAAAATGGCCAAAATGGCCCAAATATTGGCCATTTTTGGCAGAGCGAGCGAGCGGCGAGCGGCGGACAGCAAGCGAAGCGAGAGGCAGCACCGTCCCTACTATACGAATGCCCCATCCAGCCTTGTGCCACCCGGGTGGTTCTAGGGTACTGAGATGGCTGACGTTTTGCTCCGCTCACGTCGTTCGCCACGGCATGCAAGAACTGCCCAAAAACTACCTAAAATAGCCCAAAAACGGGCCAAAACTAGCCATTTTTGGCTGAGCGAGCGAGTGGCGAGCGGGGGACAGCGAGCGAAGAGAGAGGCAGCACCGTCCCTGCTATACGAATGCCCCATCCAACCCTGTGCCACATGGGGGGTTCCAGGGTGTTGAGATGGCTGAAGTTTTGCTCCGCTCACGTCGTTCGCCGCGGCACACAAGAACTGCCCAAAAATTGGCCAAAACGGCCCAAAAACTGGTCATTTTTTGCAGAGCGAGCGAGCGAAGCGAGAGGCGGCACCATCCCTACTATACGAATGCCCCATCCAGCCCTGTGCCACCTGGGGGGTTCCAGGGTACTGAGATGGCTGACGTTTTTCTCCGCTCATGTCGTTCGCCGCGGCATGCAAGAACTGCAAAAAAACTAGCCAAAACAGCCCAAAAACGAGCCAAAACTAGCCATTTTGGCTGAGCGAGCGAGCGACGAGTGGCGGACAGTGAGCGAAGCGAGAGGCAGCACTGTCCCTGCTATTCGAATGCCCCATCCAGCCTTGTGCCATTCGGGGGGTTCCAGGGTGCTGAGATGGCTGACGTTTTGCTCCGCCCACGTCGTTCGCCGCGGCACGCAAGAACTGCCCAAAAACTAGCCAAAACAGCCCAAAAAGGGCCAAAACTGACCATTTTTGGCTGAGCGAACTGTTAGAACCCTTGCAGATTCTAAACTTGGAGTTGATCTCTTTAGGGGATCGGCCTCCTTGGAACTCTATAGGGGTTCCTCCCTCCAAGTTGCTGCTCAAAGGCAGGTGTTAGAACCCTTGCAAATTCTAACTTGGGGTTGATCTCTTTAGGGGTTCGGCCTCCTTGGAACTCTATAGGGGTTCCTCTCTCCAAGTTGCTGCTCAAAGGCTGCAGAAAAGATTCATCTATTGCTTATGAAAAGAGGAGGAATACATGGCTATTTATAGGGTTTCTAAACCCTAACTCCTAATAGGACTCCTACTCAAGACTCCTTCTTCTAACCAACTCCTAATAGACTTCTAATCAAGACTCCTATTTCTTTACAACTCCTAATTTATCTCTAAGAAACAATCTCCTAACCCTAGCCGGCCTCTTCACCTCTTTAATAGGGGTTGGCTTAGGTAGGTTTTACATGAATGTCCCTCTCAATTAGGACTCTCCTAGCTAGAGTTCTAACAAACCCGCCCTCTTCAAATCAGCCTTGTCCTCGAGGCTGACGATTCATGAATTTTGGGAATTTGATCTTCAAGTCGTCATAGTTCTCCCAAGTGGCATCTTCTGTTGGTAGGTTCACCCACTGTATTAGCACTGTAGTAGTGGGTCATCGTCGTCGAGTCATGATCCGTCGATCAATAATGACACTTGGCTGGGTTTGGAGTTCTCCTTGGATAGTCATATTTGGTGGGTGGCTTTGGGCTATCTCCACGCACCTATTTACAAATTTTGTCTGGCCGTTGATTTGCGGGTGATATGCTGTACTCCTTTTCAATTTAGTACCCTGTATATAGAATAACTTTGTCCAAAATCTGCTCATGAAGATGCAAGTAGAATTTATCATAAGCACAATGCGTCCCTTATAGTGTAATTCTTTTGAGTAGCAATTGTAATGAGCCACGAAGCTTGGTGCTTCCTGCAATTTTTTTATAATCTTACTTGTCTCTGAATCTTCCTGCCATTCCATCTTAATATCCTGAAGGAAGTCGCTGGTCGGAAGTGAAACGGCTGAAACTTCAGCTTGCTCGGGTAGCTGCGAAAGCGAATCTGCAAGAATATTCTCTTTCCCCTTTTTATAAGTTATTTCATAATCAAATCCAAGAAGTTTTGTTACCTATTTTTGCTGCTCAGGGGATGATATCTTTTGCTCCAAAAAGTACTTGAGGCTTTTATGATCGATTTTAATTTGAAATCGTCGACCATTCAAGTAGGGTCTCCACCTCGTTGCTGCGCGCACAATGGCAAGCATCTCCTTATCATAAATTGACTTATTTTGATGGGAGGGAGATAGTGTCTTGCTAGTGTATGTGAGTGGTCGACCATCTTGCATGAGAACTGCTCCAATTCTGACTCCAGATGCGTCGGCCTCACTGATGAAGAGTCTATTGAAATCTGGTAACGCAAGCACCGGCGTCGTTGTCATGGTTGCCTTAAGTTTGTCGAAGGCAGCAGAGGCTTTGTCTGACCATTGGAAAGCATCTTTTTTCAGTAAAGAAGTGAGTGGTGCACTGATCTTCCCATAGTCCTTAACAAATTTTTGGTAGTAGCCCGTTAGTCTAAGGAACCCCTACAGTAATTTCACGTTTGTAGGTTTCGGCCAGCCTTGCATTGCCTCAATTTTTGCTGGGTCTACTGCCACTCCTTTTTCTGATATTATATGCCCAAGGTACTCTACTTTTTGCTGGAGAAAGCTGCACTTTGGTTGCTTTACAAAAAGAGTATTCTCCCGAAGGATCGTCAGACCAATCCGTAAATGCTGAAAGTGAGTCTCAAGAGAAGGGTTGTAAATGAGAATATCATCAAAAAATACCAGCACAAATTTGCGAAGATAGCTCCGAAAAATATCGTTCATGAGACTTTGAAAGGTTGAAGGAGCATTAGTGAGTCCAAAAGGCATTACTAAGAATTCATAATGGCCATTATGTGTGCGAAATGCAGTTTTTGGAATGTCATCGTCACATACCCGAATTTGGTGGTAATCGGATCGGAAGTCCAACTTCGTGAAGACTCGAGCTCCTTTTAATTCATCAAGAAGTTCATCCACCACTGGTATTGGGTACTTGTCCTTAACGGTGATGCCATTTAAAGCTCGGTAATCAATGCATATTCGCTATGTTCCATCCTTCTTGCTTACAAGTAGCACCGGTGAAGAGTAGAGGTTGCAACTTGGTCGAATAACTCCTGTTTTGAGCATCTCTTTTACAATCCTTTCTATTTCATCCTTTTGGAGATGTAGATATTGATATGGCCGAGTATTTGCTGGAGGTTTGTCTGAAAGAATCGTTATATAATGATCATACCGATGGGTAAGAGGTAGGTTGTAAGGTTCATAAAATATATCTGAAAATTCAGCAAGTAAAGGAAGTAGGTTTGGATCTTCAAATTCTATTGGCTCTCCCTTAGTTTGCTGCTCAAGTTGTACCAAAAATCTGCGGCATGCTTTATGCAAAATCTTCTCCTTTTGTTGTGTGCAAATCATCATTACGTCGCCCCCATGTTTCTCGTTCAGTATCACCTGTTTCTCTTTACTGTAAAATTTCATAATTAGTTGCATAAAATTCCAAGAAATATCACCTAATGTTGTCAACCATTTAATTATGAGCATGGCCTCATGATCATCAAGCGGGAGAAGGAAGAAATCTGCAATTATCTCTTGGTTCTGCAGTAATAGTTTCTCTTGCGGGCGCCTACGATCATACTTCAAAATCCATCCATCGGCGATCTTAACGTCAAACCTGCTGCAATTCTCAATAGGTAAAGCTATCTGGATAGCAACCTTACTGTTTAGAAAGTTATTAGTACTGCCCGTGTCGATGAGAACAGTGATCGGTTGTTGTTTGAGAAGGCCTCCAACTTTCATCGTTTGCGGGTTTGAGTAGTCGGCTAGTGCATGTACCGTAACTTCGATCGATTGTGGCTCTTCTTCTGTATCTTCTTCTTCATGTTCCAAGCTCTCTTCTGAATGTTCAATGACCTCTTCTTCTATTGGTTCAATCATAAGAAGTCTCCCTTTACTACAGCGATGCTCACGGCTCCATGGCTCGTCACAATGCCAACATAACCCCTTCGCATATCGCTCCCGAAGCTCTTCTCCTGTTACCTCTTTGGTGTAGGGACTTGGTTAACAGTAGGGGGGGCTGAGGGCTTCAATATTACTAGTTGAGGAGTGACCCTAGTCCTCCGAGCTTCATGGTTCAATTGCTCCTCTTGATGTCGTGCGAAAGAGATGGCTGCCATAAGCGTATACGGTTGTCGCACTTTAACTTCTCCTCGGATCTCCGGCTTCAAGCCCTCAATGAAGATCGTCAATAGCTGTTTTTGAGACCAATCATGAGTTTGATTAGATAACCTTTCAAACCTGGTTTGGTACTCCTGAATGGTGGACGTTTGTCGGATCTTTGCTAGTTGTCCGTCAATATTCTCGTAATCGGTTGGTTTGAAGCGTATCAGCAGTCCTTCTTTGAATTGTTGCCATGAAAAGACTCCATAAGTATGTTCAAACCACTCAAACCACTGTATAGCATCCCCTTCAAGATGTATAGCTGCAATTTTCACCATAGATGCATCTGCGATTTTGTGGTACCGAAAATATCGCTCCGCGCGCGAGATCCAACCAATCGGGTCTCCTTCTTCCCATCTAGGGAAGTCCACTCTCATGCATGGATAGTTGAGGTTGGTCATAGAGCTTCTCCTCTCTTGGAAGTCATGTCTTTGGGCTTGGTGCGATTGGGCAAAGCTCTCTCCTTGATGTGATTTCTTCGGGCTTAGTGGTCGGCCCAATCTGAGTTCGGTAAAGAGCATCTCAATCTTATCCTCCATTCGCACCTCGAAGGCTTCGAATTTAGCATTGAATACCTCCTCAGATATTATAGTATATGCCATCTAATCTGTGATATCAAGATCTCTCTTTTATTGTCGGGTTAAAGGTATGTATTGGTTGAGAGAGGTGATGGTCGAAAGGGTTGGTAGATTGGTGGATGTAGGCTACGGTTTAGGCTTGTTTTGTGGCTATTTTGGGTTTAGGTTGAGGGTGTGGTTTGGTAGAGTTTTAGGGCTGTAGATAAAATTTTGGATCTGTGGTAGATGGTAGCAAAGGTTTGGTAGAAATCAATGGAAGTTGCAGCAAGTATGTGCTGTCTTGTAAGAGTAGAATTGTCGTCGAAGAAACAACGGTTTCTCGACGTAATTCCCACCAAAAACGTGAAAGAATTGAGGAGGGAATTGATAGCAAAATCACAATTTATATGACAGTAAGGATATCTAATTTAATTAAGAAAATTTCGGCAGTATAACAGCAAGAAAATTGGTGCAAGTTGCGATTGCAGAATTCTCGTCGAGAAATTCCAGCAGGTTACGACGAAAATTTGCAGCAACACAAAATCGTTTTTAGAGATGAATTTCTTTATAGATCAATCTTAGATGGAAGCCAAGATGATCTATGAAGTGTATAAGAAATTTCATTCAATAAAGATTGCAAATAGATGGGTTAAGGCAACAATATGCGGCTGAAATTTTCTGCAGCACAGATTTTTAAGTATAGCAAATTAGACGTAAAAGATCAGTGGTTTATATTGAGAATTTTTTTATGAAACCAAAGGGAATCTGCTATTAGGAAATGTCAAAGATGTCATAAAAATTTTGTAGAGATTTGGATAGAAAAAACATAGTAGCAAGATCAAACAAGCGGTGCTATACGGTTGGAATTCTGCAATGTATCTTTCGTCGTAGAGATGAAAACTTTATGACAAAAAGTATATGCAGCAATATAGGAATAATTTTTTTTTGGGATTTTCAAATAAGGATAACTAAATTGCAGCAACAGTAAGGTAGAAAACCAGAACCTGTTGCAATTCACGGGGAGATCAAAGGATGATCCGTGGTGGTGGAGATGACGGTGGAATTTGACAACGATCTCTTAAGCAATTGTGGTAATTGCTTTGGGCGGTTGTGGAGGGTTGATGGATGGCTATGGAAGGGCAGCGAGATGCCAAGAACGCTACTCTGATACTAGGTGTTAGAACCCTTGCAGATTCAAAACTTGGGGTTGATCTCTTTAGGGGATCGGCCTCCTTGGAACACTATAGGGTTTCCTCCCTCCAAGTTGCTGCTCAAAGGCAGGTGTTAGAACCCTTGCAGATTCTAACTTGGGGTTGATCTCTTTAGGGGATCGGCCTCCTTGGAACTCTATAGGGGTTCCTCCCTCCAAGTTGCTGCTCAAAGGCTGCAGAAAAGATTCATCTATTGCTTATGAAAAGAGGAGGAATACATGGCTATTTATAGGGTTTCTAAACCCTAACTCCTAATAGGACTCCTACTCAAGACTCCTACTCAAGACTCCTTCTTCTAACCAACTCCTAATAGACTTCTAATCAAGACTCCTATTTCTTTACAACTCCTAATTTATCTCTAAGAAACAATCTCCTAACCCTAGCCGGCCTCTTCACCTCTTTAATAGGGGTCGGCTTAGGTAGGTTTTACATGAATGTCCCTCTCAATTAGGACTCTCCTAGCTAGAGTTCTAACACGAGCGAGCGGCGGACAACGAGCGAAGCGAGAGGCAGCACTATCCCTGCTATACGAATGCCCCATACAGCCCTGTACCACCTGGGGGTTCCAGGGTGCTGAGATGGCTGACGTTTTGCTCCGCTCACGTCGTTAGCCACGGCACGCAAGAACGGCCCAAAATCTAACCAAAACAACCCAAAAATGGGCCAAAACTGGCCATTTTTGGCTGAGCGAGCGAGCTGCGAGCGGTGGACAACGAGCGGCGGACAGCAAGCGAAGCGATAGGGAGCACCGTCCCTGTTATACGAATGCACCATCCAGCCCTGTGCCACCCAGGGGGTTCTAGGGCCCTGAGACGGCTGACGTTTTGCTCCGCTCACGTCGTTCGCCGCGGCACACAAGAACGGCCCAACAACTGGCCCAAAGAGCCCTAAAACGGGCCAAAACCGGCCATTTTTAGCTGAGCGAGCGAGCGACGAGCGGCGGACAGCGAGCGGCGAGCGGCGGACAGCGAGCGAAGCGAGAGGCAGCACCGTCCCTGCTATACGAATGTCCTATCTAGCCCTGTGCCACCCGGAGGGTTCCAGGGTGCTGAGATGGCTGATGTTTTGCTCCGCTCACGTCGTTCGCCACGGCATGCAAGAACTGCCCAAAAACTAGCCAAAACAACCCAAAAACGAGCCAAAACTGGCCTTTTTTTGCTGAGCGGGCGAGCGGCGGACAGCGAGCGAAGCGAGTGGCAGCACCATCCTTGCTATACGAATGCCCCATCCAGCCCTATACCACCCGGGGAGTTCCAGGGTGCTGAGATGGCTGACGATTTGCTCCGCTTACATCGTTCACCGCGGCACGCAAGAACTACCCAAAAACTGACCAAAACGACCCAAAAACGGGCCAAAACCGGCCATTTTTGGCTGAGAGAGCGAGCGGCGAGCGGCGGACAGCGAGCGAAGCGAGATGCAGCACCGTCCCTGCTATACGAATGCCCCATCCTGTCCTGTGCCACCCGGGGGGTTCCAGGGTGCTGAGATGGCTGACGTTTTGCTCCGCTAACGTCGTTCGCGACGGCACACAAGAACGGCCCAAAAACAGGCCAAAACAACAGAAAAACGGGCCAAAACTGGTCATTTTTTTGGCTGAGCGAGCGAGCGGCGAGCGGAGGACAGCTAGCGAAGCCAGAAGCAGCACCGTCCCTGCTATACGAATGCCCCATCCAGCCCTGTGCCACCCGGGGGGTTCCAGGGCGCTGAGATGGCTGACGTTTTGCTCTGCTCACGTTGTTCACCGCGTCACGCAAGAATTGCCCAAAAACTGGCCAAAAGAGCCCAAAAACGAGCCAAAACTGGCCATTTTTGGCTGAGCGAGCGAGCGGCGAATGGCGGACAGCGAGCGAAGCGAGAGGCAGCCCCGTCCCTGCTATATGAATGCCCCATCCTACCCTGTGCCACCAGGGGGGTTCCAGGGTGCTGAGAAGGCTGATGTTTTGCTCCGCTCACGTCGTTCACCGCGGCACGCAAGACCTGCCCAAAAACTAGCCAAAACAGCCCAAAAACGACACACAAGAACGGCCCAAAAAATGGCCAAAAGAGCCTAAAAACGAGCCAAAACTGGCCATTTTTGACTGAGCGAGCGAGCGGCGAGCGGCGGACAGCGAGCGAAGCAAGAGGCAGCACCGTCCCTACTATACGAATGCACCATCTAGCCCTGTGTCATCCAAGGGGTTCCAGGGTGCTGAGATAGCTGATGTTTTGCTCCGCTCACGTCGTTCACCGCGGCACGCAAGACCTGCCCAAAAACTAGCCAAAATAGCCCAAAAACGGGCCAAAACTGGCCATTTTTTGCTGAGCGAGCGAGCGGCGGACAACGAGCTAAGCGAGTGGCAGCACCATCCATGCTATACGAATGCCCCATCCTGCCCCGTGCCACCCGGGGGGTTCCAGGGTGCTGAGATGGCTGACGTTTTATTCCGCTCACGTCGTTCGCCGCGGCACACAAGAACGGCCCAAAAACTAGCCAAAAGAGCCCAAAAACGAGCAAAAACTTGCCATTTTTGGCTGAGCGAGGGAGCGGCGGACAGCGAGAGAAGTGAGAGGCAGCACCGTCCCTGCTACACGAATGCCCCATCCAGCCCTATGCCACCCGGGGGGTTCCAGGGTGCTGAGATGGCTGACATTTTGCTCCGCTCACGTCGCTCGCCGCGGCACGCAAGAACTACCCAAAAACTGGCCAAAACGATCCAAAAAGGGCCAAAATTGACCATTTTTGGCTGAGCGAGCGAGCGGCGAGCGACGGACAGCTAGCGAAGCGAGAGGCAGCACCGTCCCTGCTATACGAATACCCCATCAAGCCCTGTGCCACCCGGGGGGTTCCAGGGTGCTGAGTTGGCTGACGTTTTGCTCCGCTCACGTCGTTCACCGCGCAAACAATAACGACCCAAAAACTGGCCAAAATTGGCCATTTTTGGCTGAGCGAGCGAGCAACGAACGACGGACAGCGAGCGAAGCTAGAGGAAGCACAGTCCCTGGTATACGAATGCCCCATCTTGCCTTGTGCCACCCGGGGGGTTCCAGGGTTCTGAAAAGGTTGACATTTTGCTCCTCTCACGTCGTTCACCGCGGCACACAAGAACGACCCAAAAACTGGCCAAAAGAGCCCAAAAACGAGCCAAAACTGGCCATTTTTGGCTGAACAAGCGAGTGGCGAGCGGCGGACAGCGAGCGAAGCGAGATGCAGCACCGTCCCTGCTATACGAATGCACCATCCAACCCTATGCCACCCGGGGGGTTCCAGGGCGCTGAGATGGCTGACATTTTGCTCCACTCACATCGTTCGCTGCGACACTCAAGAAATACCCAAAAACTGGCCAAAACAACCCAAAAAGGGGCCAAAACTGGCCATTTTTGGCTGAGCGAGCGAGCGGTGAGCGGCGGACAGCGAGCGAAGCTAGAGGCAGCACCGTCCCTGCTATACGAATGCTCCATCCTGCCCAGTGCCACCCGGGGGTTTCCAGGGTGCTGAAAAGGCTGACGTTTTGCTCCTCTCACGTCGTTCGCCGCGGCACACAAGAATTTTTTTTGGTAAGTAAAAGTAAATTGATTATGTGTAAAGTTTCTACAAATAGCTTTATCTATACAAGTCATAGACAAAGCCATGTAACTCATAGAGTGCGAATGCGATAGTTATGACTACACATGTTGTAGACTATAACTCCTAATTATAATCAAAATAGAAAATGTTTATCCAGATATATCAAAATTTGGCATCATTCCCAAGATCTTTAGCTAATAGCAAAATTAAAATTGATAAAAATATATTTTTCTCTTTGGGTAAAGTGTCCGCTTTTGAGATCTTGCTCCATACAGATCTTGAGTCTCTAATAATCTCTTTCAATAGTTGAGCATTGTTTGTGTGTTGACATTTAAAAATTCTGTTACATCTCTCCTTCCATATCCACCAAATAGCGAGATCTGAAAGTAACCTTTGCTAGTTGTGTGAGAGGCCCTTTTCTTGAGAAACATTGCATGAGTAAGCCTAGTTCTTGGTGCAAGTTTGGTTCATGTGCAGTCTATTGAGTTCAAAATTTGGAGAATCTCCTTCCATATCCATTTTGTATAATCACAAGCAAAATAAAGGTGGTCAACAGTTTCTTCTTGTTGCATACAAAGGGAGCATCGGTTAACATGATAGATACCTCTTCTTTTCATATTGTCTATTGTAGGTAGTTTATTGAGAAGGGCCGCCATGTACATAAGGAATGTCTTTGTGATCCCTCGATCCCATGTCCAACTGCTTGGGACCCACTTGTTATTTCTTTACCTAATTTGATTCCATGCAGATGTGGCACTAAATTTGCCATTGTCATGAGGCCAAATAAGTTTATCTGAAGAGTTGTTCGTGATTGGAATAACTATAATAGTCGGCCAAAGTGATAACATTTTTGGAGAAATAGGATTAGGGAGACACTGTGCACCGTTAGCAATGAACTCGTAAAACCTTCCAATCTTTGGGAGCCCCGAGATCTTTTTAAATTATTCTGTCACCATATAATTGAAATATACTCTTCCCATTCACACAAGGATCGCACCACATATTAGTACTAGTTCGAAGAGATTGCATAGGAAATGTGTTTGATTAGCCAATTCCTTGCCTTTAAAATTCCTTTCCAAGTCAGAGTGGTATGTTCTTGTTGAAATTTCCCAGATTGATTCTTTTGAAAGATACCTAGCAGTAAAACCCAATGTGACCATAAGGAACATTTGTTTTGCAAAAGATCCCACAATTGCTGCACCGCACATGCTTGATTCCAATCTCTAGTATTTCTCAAGTTTAGCCCCCCCTTCATCTTTTCGGTTTGCAAATGCTATCCCAATTTACCATATACATTGCCTTATCATTTGTGCCATTCGGAAGAAGTTCATTAATAACCGTTCAATATCTTGGAGAAGTCCAAAGGGTAGAAGAAATGCATTACACCAATATATAGAGTAGGAGTGCAATACCGAACGGATGAGTTCGAGTCGTCCCGCTTTTGATAGAAACCTATTTTTCCAAGAAGAAATTCTATTCTTTATTTTTTTTACAAGATAGGTGACAATTGGGTTTTGTGAATGCCTGTGGATATGAGCGGGAGACCCAAATAAGGAACGGCAAGCTTCCCTCACTAACCCCCAAAATTTGTGCAATAAAGACATTATCCTCAACGTAAGGGCTCATATATACTTTACTTTTTCGCATGATTTAACCAAGTCCAGAAACCATACCAAAGTCATTCATAATAGTAGCCGGGTTCTTTTTTGAAGTTGGTTCATTTTGGAGAAAGATAAGTAAGTCATCTGCAAATGTTATATGTGATATATGAACAGAACCAAAGAATGGGTACATTAATGCTGCCATTTAAGACTACGTGTTCCAACATACAGCTAAGTCCTTCCATCGCAATAGTAAAAAAGATACGGAGAGAGTGGATCACCTTGTCGGATGCCATTCGTGCTCCCAAAAAAAAACCAATTGGTGAGCCATTAAAGAGTATCGAAAACTTTGGAGTTTCCGTGCAAGATTGAATCCAATTAACCCATTGTGGGAAATTCATATCGAGGAGCATCTTATAGATAAACTTCCTATTAAACTGAATCAAGGCTTTCCAGAATCAGCTTTAAAACATATTTTTGTCCCTCTTGCTTTTGAATGCAAATCTTTGACCAAGTCATTAGCAAGCAAAATGTTATGATGTATAATACTTCTCCCTTTGATGAAAGCAGCTTGGTTTGGGCTAATGATCTTGTGTATTACCTTTTGCATTCTATTTGCCAATACTTTGGAGATGATCTTGTAAATAAAGTTGCATAATGATATGGGTCGATAGTTCTCTAGTGAATCAGCCCCTGCATTCTTCGGAATTAAGGAAATAAAAGTGCAATTCATCTCTCTAAGAATATGACCTGAAGAAAAAAAATGTTGGCAAGCCCTGATCACATCATTTCCAATAATAGACCAAGCAGTTTGGTAAAATTCAATTTGGAAATCCATCCGGACTTGGGCTTTTGTGCTTTGGTGACTTAAAGACAACACATACAATTTCGTCATCTGTAATTGGGGCATTGAGGATTGAAATAGCTTCCGAATCAAGTTTTCTAGTCGGCTCCACATGAATGTTATTAGGTTTCCCAGCTTGATTGAGTAAGGAATAAAAAAAATTACTGTGTGTGTGCTTTTAACCTCATCCAACTTCTCAATAAGATTATCATCTTTTTGTCTGCATTTGTCTGATACGGTTAATAGCCCTTCGAGTAGCAATTGAAGCATAGAAAAATTTTGTATTGGAATCCTCTAGCGTAAGCCAATGTTGTCGAGACTTCTGCTTTGCAAAAACTTTCCTCCTGTTTTAAGGCTTGCATGAAGTTATTTCTGGCTTCTGCCTCTTTGTAGATAATATTTTCATCATTTGGCTGAAGTTGCAGCTCATGTTGCAAAGACATTAGTTCCTTTCTACAAAGTTGAACTCTGGTGTTAATATTGCCAAAGGTATTTGTATTCCACTCCTTTAGTGCTGCTTTACTGGGCTTTGAGCTTTTGACATAAGATGGGGGGGGGATCCATGCACATTAACATTCCAAGCAGATCGATAACATCAAGAAATTGAGGATGAGTACTCCACATGTTAAAGAATCTAAACGGTTTCTTGCCTCTTGGTGTCGCTTTTTTTCTGCGGTATATACATTAAAGAATGGTCAGAAAACAAAGGAGCACCATACTCAAGAAGTGAATCTGGGTAAACTGTTAACCATTCATGATTAATCAAACACCTATCAAGTCGAGCCATTATTTTTCTGTTAATAAAGCACCTTGATTACTCCGGAGAGCCAATTACCCACAGATTTCATATCAAACAATGCTGCAGTGTCAATGTAATCATTTAACTTTTGAAGTCGGCTTTTCGAAAGTTGTCTACCACCCTGTTTTTTTCATTTGTGTACCGAACAGTATTAAAGTCTCCAAGAACAATCCAAGGTACATTGAGACAGCCATTTACAATATTAGTCAGTCGGACCAAAGAGTATTTCTTTCTTGCATCTTGTTTGAAGCATATATACAAAGTGAAATTGAATTGACAGCCATTCTTTTTTATCCTCTACCTTAAGATGAATGAATTGATCAAGAGCAGAAATAAACCAAGCATTAATAGAGTTAGGATGCCATAAGACCCATATTCTACCAAAAGTGTCATTTGAGTCATTGGTAAACAGTTCAAGCGTCCCGCCATATTAAATTCTTTTTTGAGCTTGAACGCGATTGTTTAATTTTTGTTTCCACTAGAATAACAATATCACATGCGGCAGACTTGATTATTCTATTGAGCTCCGACATTTCTCTCGGCTTATTAAGTCCGTGAACATTCAAGCATGTTATCTTCATTAGTAAAAGATTGTAAGGTATTCATCCTACGACTTTGGATGGATTGTACCATCCTTTTTCTTATCTTTCGGATTTGTATTTTTCCTCCCCACAATATCCTTACTTTTTTATGGCTTTTTTATTCCTATATTTATCCACTTCATCTACAGCTTGCAGATTTTTAAACTTTTAAAAATACCTTGAATCATGTGGTCTTGATTGGCAGGGTTTGTTGAAGCTTCGATAAGATTGTTGCATCACAATATCCCGGATAGTACTTGTTGGAGCAGTCTCGGCTAGAGAGGTTTGTTGGAGCATGAGTTTGTTGAGACAGAATATCCTTGTTGGCAATGTTTGTTGTGGCCTGAGTTTGTTGAGGAATAATATCCTTGCTAGCTTAGATTTGCTTGGACCCGAAGTTCGTTGAGCTAGTGTGGATGGATCCGATGATATTGGAAGAGATGAAGTTCGACTTATGTTTCTCCCGTCCACTAGTACCATGGGAAACCTCTGTTGTGGAAGGCTCGACATTATAGGTACAGATAAAGTTTTGGAATTGTCCTTCGTTCATGCGGTGCTTTCCTTTGCGAAGTCGGAATGCTCAATAGTTTTTGCCACCATCGGTCTTGCTGCTGCCATTAGAGAAGAATCACTTTGTTGTCGAGGCGCTTGACGTGGTCGATAGACCTTTTTGTGGTTGGATTTGGGGTTTCTTCGACAAGCTCCATTTGGATGACCAAAAGATAAGCAACGCCGACATCGTTGTGGCTTCCGTGAATATGAGACATGTACCTTCCGAAAGTTCCCCGCCAAGATCACGATAGAAAACCTCATTAGGAAGATCTTCATCGGAAGAAACCAGCACACATGCTCGTGCAAATGCTAATCTCGTCTGAGCTGCTGTTGCTTTGTCGATGTAGAGTGGCTGTCCTGAGTGCTGCATAACTTTGCAATAAAACGTCGACTCCAAAGATGTAGAGGCAGTCCTTGAAAGGATACCCATAATGGAATAGACTGTAGGCTATCTAACTCCAAACGGACATCGAGACCAACGTCGAGAATCATTGGATGACTGTGGATAGTCCAGAATCCTTCGAGGATTCGCTGCAAATCTTCTTTGAGTATAGCTTGCAAACAAAGAATCCGTTCTCCAAAGATATGAAGATCAAATGACGATATTCCCCATCGAGTTTTGATAAATGAGGATAGTGGGAAATAAGATGTTTTGAGACCTACCACATAGCCAACAATCGCCATAGACCATGTCTCAATAAGCTCTGCTGAATCAACAGTCTCGTATACAGCAATCTTCTTATCAGCCTGAACTTCTGGAGTAAAGAATTCCAAGCTTAGATCTGGACTTCCAACCGGAGCCTTGAAGAGGCTAGTCGTGATCTAGAGCGCGACCTGCTTCGATGCTGGTTGGTCGAAGGAGTTTCTCTCTGGAAAAGATATGTTGGAAGAGCAACTTGGGGGGTAGCGGTAGGGAGCCTTGCCATCGTTTCAACCCTCTCGCCACCATCGCCAGCCCTAGGGGCCATCGCTGCCATGTTTGATCCCTCTGGTCGCCGCTACAGAAACGACGCCATTGGGAAAAGCCACCGCTGCAGTATATTAGATCGCCGCTATGGTACCGTCACCCTAGGGATTTATGGTTGCTGCTACAATATCGTCGCCCTTGGAGAGAAGCCGATGCTACGGAGATCTGGTCGCTGCTACAGTGTCGTCGCCGCCGCTACAGTACTGTCGTCCTTGGGAGATCTGATCACCTCTATAGTGTCGTCGCCCTTCGCTCGTGGGAGAAAGCCGACGCTGCAGGAGTTAGATCGCCTTAGGGAGATATGGTTGTCGCTACAGTACCGTCGCCCTAGATCTGGGCCGCCGCCGCTACAGTAGCGTCGCCCTTGGGAGATCTGATCACCGCTACAGTGTCGTCGCCCTTCGCCCGTGGGAGAAAGCCAACGATGCAGGAGTCAGATCGTCCTAGGGAGATCTGGTCGCCGCTATAGTACCGTCGCCCTAGATCTGGTCGCCGCTACAGTATCGCCGCCCGCCGCTACAATTAGCCAAAAGAGCCCAAAAACGAGCCAAAACTGGCCATTTTTGGCTGAGCGAGCGAGCGGCGAGTGGCGGACAGCGAACGGCGAGCGGCGGACAGCGAGCGAAGCGAGAGGCAGCACCGTCCCTGCTATACGAATGGACCATCCAGCCCTGTGCCATCCGAGAGGTTCCAGGGTGCTGAGATGGCTGACATTTTGCTCCGCTCACGTCGTTCGCCGCGACACGCAAGAACTGCCCAAAAACTAGCCAAAACAGCCCAAAAAGGGCCAAAACTGGCCATTTTTGGCTGAGCGAGCGAGCAGCGAGCGGCGGACAGCGAGCGAAGCGTGAGGCAGCACCATCTTTGCTATACGAATGCACCATCCCGCCCTGTGCCACCCTGGGGGGTCCAGGGTGCTGAGATGACTGACGTTTTGCTCCGCTCACGTCGTTCGCCGTGGCACAAAAGAACGACCCAAAAACTGGCCAAAACTGCCCCAAAAGGTCCAAAACTGGCCATTTTTGGCTGAGCGAGCGAGCGGCGGACAGCGAGCGAAGCGAGAGGTAGCACCGTCCCTGCTATACGAATGCCCCATCCAGCCCTGTGCCATCCGGGGGGTTCCAGGGTGCTGAGATGGCTGACGTTTTGCTCCATTCACGTCGTTCGCCGCGGCACGCAAGAATGATCCAAATTCTGGCCAAAACGGGCCAAAACTGGCCATTTTTGGCTGAGCTAGCGAGCGGCGAGCAACGGACAGCGAGCGAAGCGAGAGGTAGCACCGTTCCTGCTATACGAATGCACCATCCAGCCCTATGCCACCCGGGGGGGTCCAGCGTGCTGAGATGGCTGACTTTTTGCTCCGCTCACGTTGTTCACCGCGGCACGCAAGAACTGCCCAAAAACTGGCCAAAACGGCCCAAAAAGGACCAAAACTGGCCATTTTTGGCTAAGCAAGCGAGCGACGTGCGGCGGACAGCGAGCGAAGCGAGAGGCAGGACCGTCCCTACTATACAAATGCACCATCCAGCCCTGTGCTACCCGGGGGGTTCCAGGGTGCTGAGATGGCAGACGTTTTGCTCCGCTCACGTCGTTCATCGCGGCACGCAAGAACTATCCAAAAACTAGCCAAAACAGCCCAAAAACGGGCCAAAACTGGCCATTTTTGGCTGAGCGAGCGAGCGGTGAGCAACGGACAGCAAGCGAAGCGATAGGCAGCACCGTCACTGCTATACGAATGCCCCATCCAGCCCTGTGCCACCCGGGGGGTTACAGGGTGCTGAGATGGCTGACATTTTGCTCCGCTCACGTCGTTCGCCACGACACAGAGGAACGGCCCAAAAACTGGCCAAAACATCCCAAAAAGGGGCCAAAACTGCCCAAATCGGGCAAAAACTGGCCATTTTTGGCTGAGCGAGCGAGCGGGGAGAGGCGGACAGCGAGCGTAGCGAGAGGCAGCACCATCCCTGCTATACGAATGCCCCATCCAGCCTTGTACCACCCGGGGGGTTCCAAGGTGCTGAGATGGCTAACGTTTTGCTCCGCTCACGTCATTCGCCGTGGCATGCAAGAACTACCTAAAAACAAGCCAAAACAGCCAAAAAACATGCAAAACTGGCCATTTTTGTCTGAGCGAGAGAGCAGCGAGCGGAGGACAGCGAGTGAAGCGAGAGGCAGCACCGTCCCTGCTATACGAATGCACCATACAACCTTGTGCCACCCGGGGGGTTCCAGGATGCTGAGATGGCTGATGATTTGCTCTGCACAGGTCGTTCGTCGCGCCACGCAAGAACGGCCCAAAATCTGGCCAAAACAGCCCAAAAACTGGCCAAAACTGGCCATTTTTGGCTGAGCGAGCGGCGGACAGCGAGCGAAGCGATAGGCAGCACCATCCCTGCTATATGAATGCCCCATCCAGCCCTGTGCCACCCGGGGGGTTCTAGGATGCTGAGATGGCTGATGTTTTGCTCCGCACAGGTCATTCGCCGCGGCACGCATGAACGGCCCAAACTCTGGCCAAAACAGCCCAGAAACGGGCCAAAACTGGCCATTTTTGGCTGAGCGAGCGAGCGGCGAGCGGCGGACAACGAGCGAAGCGAGAGGCAGCACCGTCCCTACTATACGAATGCCCCATACAGCCCTATACCACCCGGGGGGTTCCAGGGTGCTGAGATGGCTGACGTTTTGCTCCGCTCACATCATTCGCCGCGACACGGAAGAACAGCCCAAAAACTGGCCAAAACGGCCCAAAAACGGGCCAAAACTGGCCATTTTTGGCTGAGCGAGCGAGCGACGAGCGGCGGACAGCGAGCGAAGCGAATGGCAGCACCGTCCCTGCTATATGAATGCCCCATCCTGTCCTGTGCCACCCGGGGGGTTCCAGGGTGCTGAGATGGCTGACATTTTGCTCCGCTAATGTCGTTCGCTACGGCACACAAGAACGGCCCAAAAATAGTCGAAAATAGCCCAAAATCGGGCCAAAATTGGCCATTTTTGGCTGGGCGAGCGAGCGGCGAGCGGAGGACAACTAGCGAAGCGAGAAGCAACACCGTCCCTGCTATACGAATGCTCCATCCAGCCCTGTGCCACTCGGGGGGTTCCAGGATGTTGAGATGGCTGACGTTTTGCTCCGATCACGTCGTTCGCCGTGGCACACAAGAACGGCCCAAAAACTGGCCAAAACAGCCAAAAAATGGGCCAAAACAGGCCAATTTTGGCTGAGCGAACGAGTGGCGAGCGGCGGACAACAAGCGAAGCGAGAGGTAGCACCATACCTGCTATACGAATGCCCCATCGAGCCCTGTACCACCCGGGGGGTTCCAGGGTGCTGAGATTGCTGACGGTTTGCTTCGCTCACGTCGTTCGCCGCGGCACGCAAGAACGGCCCAAAATCTGGCCAAAACAACCCAAAAACAGGCCAAAACTGGCCATTTTTGGCTGAGCAAGCGAGCGGTGAGCGGCGAACAGCGACAGAAGCGATAGGCAGCAACGTCCCTACTATACGAATGCCCCATCCAACCCCATGCCACCCGGGGGGTTCCAGGGTGCTGAGATGGCTGACGTTTTGCTCCACTCACGTAGTTCGCCGCGGCACGCAAGAACTGCCCAAAAATGACCAAAACGACGCAAAAACTGGCCATTTTTGGCTGAGCGAGCGAGCGGCGAGCGAAGCGAGAGGCAGCACCGTCCCTGCTATACGAATGCCCCATCCAGCCTTGTGCCACCCGGGGGGTTCTAGTATGCTGAGATGGCTGATGTTTTGCTCCGCACAGGTCGTTCGCCGCGGCATGCATGAACGGCCCAAAATCTGGCCAAAACAGCCTAGAAACGGGCCAAAACTGGCCATTTTTGGCTGAGCGAACGGCGGACAGCGAGCGAATCGATAGGCAACACCGTCCCTGCTATACAAATGCCCCATCCAGCCCTGTGCCTCCCGGGGGGTTCTAGGGTGCTAAGATGGCCGACGTTTTGCTCCGCTCACGTCGTTCGTCGTGGCACACAAGAACTGCCCTTCTCTTGAGACTCACTTTCAGCATTTACAGATTGTTTTGACGATCCTTCGGGAGAATACTCTTTTTGTTAAGCAACCAAAGTGCAGCTTTCTCCAGCAAAAAGTAGAGTACCTTGGGCATATATCAGAAGAAGGAGTGGCGGTAGACCCAACAAAAATTGAGGCAATGCAAGGCTGGCCGAAACCTACAAACGTGAAATTACTGCAGGGGTTCCTTGGACTAACGGGCTACTACCGAAAATTTGTTAAGGACTATGGGAAGATCAGTGCACCACTCACTTCTTTACTGAAAAAAGATGCTTTCCAATGGTCGGACAAAGCCTCTGCTGCCTTCGACAAACTTAAAGCAGCCATGAAAACGACGCCGGTACTTGCGCTACCAGATTTCAATAAACCCTTCATCATTGAGGCCGACGCATCTGGAGTCAGAATTGGAGATGTTCTCATGCAAAATGGTCGACCACTCACATATACTAGCAAGGTATTATCTCCCTCCCATCAAAATATGTCAGTATATGATAAGGAGATGCTTGCCATTGTACACGCAGTAACGAGGTGGAGACCCTACCTGATCGGCCGGCGATTTCAAATTAAAACTAACCATAAAAGCCTCAAGTACTTTTTGGAGCAAAAGATATCATCCCCTGAGCAGCAAAAATGTGTAACCAAACTTCTTAGATTTGATTATGAAATTATTTACAAAAAGGGGAAAGAAAATGTTGTTGCAGATGCACTCTCACGGCTACCTGAACAAGCTAAGGTTTCAGCCATCTCCCTTCCTACCACCGGTCTCCTCCAGGACATTAGGGAAGAATGGAAGAAGGATCCAGAGATCAGCAAGATCATAAAAAAATTGGAGGAGGATCCAAGTGCAATAGCCCACTACAACTGGGATTCGAGGGATTTATGCTATAAAGGTCGCATTGTGCTTATACCTAACTCCCCTTGCATTGCAATCATCTTGCATGAAATGCACTCTATACCTTCAGCAGGGCACTCTGGATTCCTAAGAACCTACAAAAGAGTGAAGGAAATTTTTTATTGGAGAGGGATGAAAAAAATTATTGCTGAATATGTGGCATAATGTGATATATGTCAACAGCACAAGGGTGAAACTATGGCAAATCCAGGGAAGCTACAACCACTACCCATACCAAACTCGGTGTGGACTGACATCTCCATGGACTTTATTGAAGGGCTGCCATCTTCCAAAGGTAAAAGCACGATTCTCGTGGTGGTTGATCGACTTACGAAATATGCTCATTTTTCTGCTGTGAGAAATCCCTACACTGCTACTAGTATTGCCCAGATTTTCATAGAAAATATTGTTAAACTGTATGGGATGCCAAGGTCCATCATAAGTGATCGTGACAGGATCTTCACTAGTAAATTTTGGACCGAGTTATTTCAGTTACAAGGCACCAAACTCAAGATGAGCACAGTGTATCATCCACAAACTGACGGCCAAACAGAGGTGGTAAATAGGTGCTTAGAGACGTAACTCCGTGTTTTCTAGCTTAACCGACCAAAAGAGTGGGCTTAAATGGCTTCCCGGGCCGAATGGTGGTATAATACTACATATCATTCATCTACAAAATGTGCCCCTTATGAAGCATTGTATGGTCGACCAGCACCTGTGATTCCAAAGTATGTAATTGGCTCGGCCAAGGTAGATCAGGTTGACCAAGAATTGATTGATAGGGACAAACTCTTAAAACTGTTAAAAGATAATCTCTCTACCGCTCAAGCCAGAATGAAACAGTAAGCCGACACACGATGAAGTGAAAGAGAATTTTTAGTGGGAGATTGGGTTTATCTTCGCCTACAACCATACAAGCAACTCTCTATCAACACTCGAGCCTCCATGAAGCTATCCCCACATTTTTATGGGCCCTATCAGATCACAGAGCGTATTGGAGCCGTGGCATACAGACTTAAATTACCTGAGGATGCCAAAATTCATCCTATCTTCCACGTATCATGCCTAAAGCCCAAGTTGGGAGAACACGAGTCACCCCAGATCCAACTGCCCAACACAACTGAGGATGGAGTTATTCAAGCCCAACCCCAGGCTATCCTCGATCGCAGGATCGTGATGCGTCACCGACATCCCTCTACTGAAGTACTAGTGCATTGGAATAATCTACCACTTGAAGAAGCCACATGGGAACCATATGAGGAGTCAAGACCCGGTTCCTCGAGTTCATGGAATCTCGGCCCGAGGACAAGGCTGATTTGAAGAGGGTGGGTCCTGTTGGGACTCTAGCTAGGAGAGTCCTAATTGAGAGGGATACTCTGTTAGGACTCTAACTAGGAGAGTCCTAATTGAGAGGGACATTCTGTTAGGAGGTTTTTTCTTAGAGAAGAATTAGGAGTTGTAAGGGAATAGGAGTCTTGAGTATGAGTCATATTAGGAGTTGGTTAGAAGTAAGAGTCTTAAGTAGGAGTCCTATGAGGAGTTAGGGTTTAGAAGCCCTATAAATAGCCATGTATTCCTTCTTTTTTCACAAGCAATAGATGAATCTTTTCTGCAGCCTTTGAGCAGCAACTTGGAGGGAGGAACCCCTATAGAGTTCCAAGGAGGCCGATCCCCTAAAGAGATCAACCCCAAGTTTAGAATCTGCAAGGGTTCTATCATTTTGCTCTGCTTACGTCGTTCACCGCGGCACACAAGAACGGCCCAAAAATAGGCCAAAACAGCACAAAAAGGGACAAAACTGGCCATTTTTGCCTTAGCGAGCGAGCGGCGAGCGGCGAGCGGCGGACAGCAAGCGAAGCGAGAGGCAGGACTGTCCCTGTGATACGAATGCACCATCCAGCCCTGTGCCACCCATGGGGGTCCAGGGTGCTGAGATGGCTGACGTTTTGCTTCGCTAACATCGTTCGCCGTGGCACACAAGAACTGCCCAAAAACTAGCCAAAACTGGCCAAAACTTGCCATTTTTGGCTGAGCGAGCGAGCGGCGAGCGACGGACGACAAGCGAAGCGAGAGGCAGCACCGTCCCAACTTTACCAATGCCCCATCTAGCCCTGTGCCACCCGGGGGGTTCTAGGGTGCTGAGATGGCTGACGTTTTGCTCCACTCACATCGTCCGCAGTGGCACACAAGACCGGCCTGAAAACAGGCCAAAGCAGCCCAAAAACGGGCCAAAACTGGCCATTTTTGGCTAAGCGAGCGAGCGGCGTGCGGCGGACAGCGAGCAAAGCGAGAGGCAGCACCGTCTTTGCTATACGAATGCACCATCCCGCCCTGTGCCACCCTGGGGGGTCCAGGGTGCTGAGATGGCTGACGTTTTGCTCCGCTCACGTCGTTCGCCACGACACACAAGAACGGCCCAAAACCTGGCGAAAACAGCCCAAAAAGGGCCAAAACTAGCCATTTTTGGCTAAGCGAGCGAGCGCCGAGTGACGGACAGTGAGCGAAGCGAGAGACAACACTGTCCCTGCTATACGAATGCCCCATCCAGCCCTGTGCCACCCGGAGGGTTCTATGGTGCTGATATGGCTGACGTTTTGCTCCGCTCACGTCGTTCGCCGCGGCACGCAAGAATGATCCAAAATCTGGCCAAAACGGCCCAAAAACGGGCCAAAACTAGCCATTTTTGGCTGAGCTAGCGAGCGGCAAGCAACGGACAGCGAGCGAAGCGAGCGGTAGCACCGTCCCTACTATACGAATGCACCATCCAGCCCTATGCCACCCGGGGGTTCCAGCGTGCTGAGATGGCTGACTTTTTGCTCCACTCACGTTGTTCATCGCGGCATGCAAGAACTGCCCAAAAACTGGCCAAAACGGCCCAAAAATGGACCAAAACTGGCCATTTTTGGCTGAGCGAGCAGGCGACGTGCGGCGGACAGCGAGCGAAGCGAGAGGCAGCACCGTCCCTGCTATACTAATGCCCCATCCAGCCCTATGCCACCCGGGGGGTTCTAGGGTGCTGAGATGGCTGACGTTTTGCTCCGCTCACGTCGTTCATCGCGTTTCGCAAGAACTACCCAATAACTAGCCAAAACAGACCAAAAACGGGCCAAAACTGGCCATTTTTGGCTAAGCGAGCGAGCGGCGAGCGGTGTTCAGCGAGCGAAGCGAGAGGCAGCACCGTCCCTGCTATACGAATGCCCCATCCAGCCTTGTGCCACCCGGGGGGTTCCAGGGTGCTGAGATGGCTGACATTTTGCTCCGCTAACGTCGTTCGCCGTGGCACACAGGAACGGCCCAAAAACTGGCCAAAATAGCCCAAAAAGGGGCCAAAACAACCCAATTCGGGCAAAAACTGGCCATTTTTGGTTGAGCGAGCGAGCGGGGAGAGGCGGACAGTGAGCGTAGCGAGAGGCAGCACCGTCCCTGCTATACGAATGCCCCATCCAGCCTTGTACCACCCGGGGGGTTCCAGGGTGCTGAGATGGCTGACGTTTTGCTCCGCTCACGCCGTTCGCCGTGGCACGCAAGAACTGCCTAAAAACAAGCCAAAACAGCCAAAAAACATACCAAAACTGGCCATTTTTGGCTGAGCAAGAGAGCGGCGAGCGGCGGACAGCGAGCGAAGCGAGAGGCAGCACCGTCCCTGCTATACGAATGCACCATCCAGCCTTGTGCCACCCGGGGGGTTCCTGTAACACCCCTCATTTCCGAATTTTCGTATAAGTTTCTAGTTGTAATGTAGGTATCTATTTTAAATTTGATAAAAAGTCAAAGTATGAATCTGAGAACTTATTCATAAGAGTTGGAGGATTTGTTAAAAGAAAGAATCTGAGGACCTATATGTAAACCCTAAGGACTAAATCGTGAATATGATAAATCCAAGGACTAAACTGTAAAATGTACAAAAATACAAACTTCACCGTTTAAGCCTCTCTGCCTTCGTTCATAAGGAAGCAGAGAGGGCAGCTCGTGGGTGATCAAAGAAAGAAAGAAAGAAAGAAAGAGAGAAAGAAAGAAGAAGAAGAAGAAGAAGAAGAAAATTGGGGTTTTAGGGTTCTTGCTTTAATCTTTTCACTTCGGGTCAAAATTCTCAAAGGCAAGTGTTCTAACCCCATCCAACAGAATTTTTAGTCTCTGTTTTTATGTTGAATCAAAATAAATTGAAGGATTTCTATTTAGAAACTGATATGTCCCTCTTTGGACATAGAACCATGGATTTTGAAGTCTTTCTCGGTAAACTGACCCCTATACACTGTTTCAGCTATAAGTTTTAGTACAAAATGTGAATTCGGACAGGAACTATTTTATTTGAAAATTAGACTCTTATATCTTCCTGTTGACACTGATTTTGTAGATTTTGGACACCGAATACTTACCCAAACATCTGATTCAATTGAGCCTATAGACGCTGTAAAACAGGGTTCGAGATTTCTGACCTGTCGATACTAAAATGCCTATAACTCCCTGTTGAAAATTCTGAATTGTACCAAACTGATTTTATTTGAAACTAGACTTGAAAATCTTTCTTTTGACTTATAGTTTGAAAATTTTGGATTTCAATTGCCTACCTTATTGTCTGTTGAATCCGACCCTATAAATTCTGCAAACCAGTGATTGTGTTTTTGACCTTGTGTTACCAAATCAAAGGTAACTCCGCGTTGGGAACCCTGTTTCATATGAAATTTGTTCCATCAGAATATAGATTGATATATGGTTCGACCATAGCTTTCTTATGGGTATTGGAGCATAATTGAGATTCTGAAGTATTTGTTTGATGTGCCACTGGAATTCTGTCCGAAATCGAGCTTTGGTCGATTTCGCATATTCTGCTCTGTTCCTTTGGATATTTGAATTCATCTAACCTTCTTATTAGAATTGGTCTAAATATGATTGCTTGGAATCCCTGTACACTCTTGTTTTTATTTCATTCCAAATTTGAATACCTTTGTGAGAGATTTGTTCTTTGTTTCGTATTGTCTCGAAAAGGCACATGCACGTTTGTTGTTCCGCGTGTGCTTCCGATATATGCTACTTATTGTTAAAACTGCCCTCTTATACTCTGGTCTAAATATGATTGGTTGGAATCCCTGTATACTCTTGTTTTTATTTCATTCCAAATCTGAATACCTTTGTGAGAGATTTGTTCTTTGTTTCGTATTGTCTCGAAAAGGCACATGCACGTTTGTTGTTCCGCGTGTGCTTCCGATATATGCTACTTATTGTTAAAACTGCCCTCTTGTACTCTGGTGTGTGGGATTGTCTAGACCTTTGCCAGAAATGGTAAAGGGTATGCGCTTATTACCCGCTCCATGGGGTCCTGCTCTGTGGGATGCGCTTATTACCCGCTCTGTGGGGTCCCGCTCCGTGGGATATTCTGGACCTATGCCAGAAATGGTAAAGGGTATGTGCTTAGAGCCTGCGATGCTCTGCCGGCCCCTCTGACTTCACCTAGACGTGGGTGGAGGGATCTCCCAAACGTGGGAGACTTTTGTCGTGGTCATTTAGAAATGGATGAATCACATTCGACTGAGATCCCACCACACCTTCTATATGTTTGATATGACATCCGAGTTTTGGTGAGTTGTTTCGTTCATGCTCTCGGATAAGAATGATATGATTGCAACGTCAAGGACGACGTTTGAGCTTCAGATGATATTTGTTTTTGATATGCTCTGAAATGCTTCATTCATCGATGATTTTGCTTGAAATGTTCCATATGCCGTTGATATGCTTTGAACATTTTATATGCCATTGATAAGTCTCGATATGTTTCCTTTTGTTCTTGATATGCTCCAATTACTCTATGCCCCAACTGTCGTGGGAACCAAATATGTAAGATTGAAAGGACAATTGTGTTTCTGCTCTTAATGATATTATGTCTACGAAATCGTATATTCTACCTTGTATTTTGGAACTGTATCTCTTTGGAAGTTGTACTATTTTGATATGGATATGTTAGTCACTTGCTGAGCTCTTTATGCTCACCCCGTTTGTTGATAAATTTTTCAGGATAGCATATTGCTTGCTTAAATGTTAAGATTGGGCTGAGGCGGTGGAAAGTTTAGAAGATTTTGGGCAGATCTTTGTTAGCATATGTGTATTTATTGTATAAGATACTCTGCATCTTATGAAATGTGACGATGAATCTAAACCTGTGGATTTTGTGTAAGATAAAGGATCCCTCATGTATAGGATTTTGGTATGTTAAGTTAAATTCGTGTAATGATATGATCTTATGGTAATCGTTGGTTTGGTGACTGCATAGACTTTCCCATTTGTGAATTTATGTTGTGGTTATTATTTTGTTGAGTTGAGTTCTGATTGTATGAATTATCGAGTAATGTGTGGTATGCTTATGAATTGCACAGGGTTATGAATTTGTAAACTATAGAGGTGAAATTTTAATCTGAATGTTTTCTTAGTGACCTCAAATGTGTGCTTGGATCCTGGGTTAGTTATGATGAAAATTTTAAATATTGACGATATTTTGAGGGCGTGACAGAGGTGGTATCAGAGCATTGTTTGAGGATCACTGAAATATTTGATATGTTGACGTGCAAAATATATTGAGGTCCAGTGATAATGATTGGTGGAAATTTTCTTTGATGCATTTTAGGAATCTAGGATGATGAGGACTTATGGTCCTCCAATTTCATTTGTTTCTGATTAATTAAGGGGGATGAAAGGGTTGATCGAGGATACAAAATCAGAGTAATGCGATGAAAACATGGTGAACCAAATTTCATTGGTGGTAGAAAAACGGATGATGCAAACAGAGAAGATATTTGATGTACAAAATTGTTCTAATGATCGAAAGAATTCTTTTGCCACCTTATATTGGAAGTAGAGGCTGATCATTAATGGCAACAAAGAAAATTATTTTTGGAGATCAGTGTTACGAATGATCAGGACAAGTTTACCAATAAAAATATGATTGGAAATGAATCAGAAAGTAATAACAAGAGTGTCAAGACATTTGGATTTGAAAAGGAAAGTCATCACAAAAGACTCTATCATATGTGAATTGCAACTTAAGTTATGAAACATGTTTGTGTTTTCGGGTGACTGGAGCCTATTTTGCTTGTGGAAAGTTAGATCATCAAGTATGAGATTGCCCACTGAACAAGAAAAAAGAGCCACTGCCTCCTAGACCCTCAACCTATGCTAGAGTGTACGCTATCACTGAACAAGATTCTAAAGCTTCTAAATCAGTGGTGGAAGGTATTCTTCATGTTTCTAAAAGAAATGCAAAAGTTTTGTTTGATCCCGGCTCCAACTTATCGTTTGTTTCACAATATTTTGCTTGTCACTTGGATATTCTACCTAAACCCCTGGATTATATGTTATATGTAATAACTGCTATTGGAGATTCATTGGCAACAAACTTGGTCTACCCATCTTGTTTGATCTCTATTGGAGACCACGAACTCCTTGCTGATTTGATTCTCCTAGAGATCCAGGGCTTTGATATTATACTTGGCATGGATTGGTTATCTTCTCATCACGCTAGTATTGATTGTTACAAAAAAAATAATTACTTTCTGCATACCAGATCAGCCTATATTTTTCTTTGAGGGCATTAGGCATGATTTGCCTCCTTGCTTGATATCAACAATTCAAGTTTATCGTCTTATGCAGAAAGGTTATTTTTGTTATATGGTGTGTGTAAAGGAGCATTCAAATCAGGAGACCCATCTAGATGAAATTGTAGTGGTCAAAGAATTCCCTGATGTATTCCCAGATGACTTGCCTGGTTTACCTCTAGATAGAGAGGAATTAAAGAAGAAAATACAAGAATTATTAGATAAGGGTTTCATACGACCCAGTGTATCCCCATGGGGTGCTCCGGTACTATTAGTGTAGAAGAAGGATGGAACATTGAGGCATTGTATTGATTATAGACAGTTGAATCAGGTGACCATAAAAAGATAAGTATCCCATACGTAGAATTGATGATTTGTTTGATCAACTGCAGGGTGCACAAGTATTCTCTAAGATTGACCTGTGGTCAGGTTACTATCAGTTGAAGATCAAGGAGGAGGATATTTCAAAAACAGCTTTCAGAACTCGATATGGTCATTATGAATTCTTGATGATGCCTTTCGGTTTGACAAATGCCCCTGCAGCTTTTATGGAACTAATGAATAGGATATTTCAACCGCTCTTGGATATCTGTGTAATTGTATTTATTGATGACATATTGGTGTATTCAAAGAGTAATCAGGAGTATGAGGAACACTTGAGAGATGTGTTGTCCATACTAAGAGAAAAGAAGTGGTATGCGAAGTTCAGCAAATGTGAATTTTGGTTGAATGAAGTTGCTTTCTTAGGCCATGTGATTTCAGGGAAGGGTATATCTGTTGATCCAAGGAAAATAGAAGCTGTAGTTGAATGGGAAGTACCAACAAATGTAACAGAAGTTCGAAGCTTTTTGGGCATGGCAGGTTATTTCAGGAGATTTGTTGAGGGATTTTCTCGAATCGCTCAACCTCTCACCAACCTCACTAAAAAGAATATGAAATTTGTATGGGTTGATGATTGTGAGCTAAGTTTTCAAGAGTTAAGAAGAAGATTGACTAGTGCCCCTATTCTCACTATTCCAAGTGGTAGTGAGAGATTTGTAGTTTATACTGATGCTTCAAGAAAAGGCCTAGGATGTGTTTCGATGCAGGAAGGGAGAGTAATTGCTTATGCTTCTAGGCAACTTAAAGGTTATGAATTGAATTATCCAACTCATGATTTGGAATTAGCAGCAATTATTTTTGCTCTAAAGATTTGGAGACATTATTTGTATGGTCGACAGTTTGAAATCTTCACTGATCACAAGAGTTTAAAATACATTTTCACTCAGAAAGAGTTAAACATGAGGCAGCGAAGATGGATAGAACTTCTGAAGGATTATGATTGTGCCATCCGTTATCACCCGGGCAAAGCCAATGTTGTAGCTGATGCACTTAGTAGGAAATCTACAAGTTTTATGGCTAGTCTGGTTGTGAAGCAATGGAAGTTATTAGAAGAAAATTTTGATTTGAAAGCTTTGAGGAAAGAGCAAGACTCGATGATATTGATGGCCTCCATTCAATTGCAATCCGATCTTATTCAACAAATTAAGGAAGGACAATTACGAGATCCACATTTAATCTACTTGAGGAATAAAGTAGAAAAGGAATTGAAGCCAAAATTTCAAGTTTCAAAGGATGGCATATTGAGATTTGGGGAAAGGGTATGTGTGCCAAATGAGCCAAATATCAAGAATCAAATCCTAAAGGAAAGTCATACTTCAAAGTACACCATACATCCTGGGAGCACTAAGATGTATAGAGATCTTCAAAGTCATTATTGGTGGGAAGGCATGAAGAAGGAAATTGTAATGTATGTTTCTAAATGTTTGACTTGTCAGCAAATCAAAGTAGAACACCAAAGACTTGGAGGGTTGTTACAACCTTTAGATATTCCTGAATGGAAATGGGAATGCATTACTATGGATTTTGTTTCAGGACTACCTAGAACCTCTAAAAAAAAAAACATGAGGCTATTTGGGTTATCATTGATAGGTTAACAAAATCTGCACATTTCCTACTGATTAATATGACTTATTCGCTTGATAGACTTGCAGATTTATATGTCAGTGAAATAGTAAGACTTCATGGTATTCCAAAGGAGATCATCTCTGATAGAGACTCCAGATTTCTCTCTAGATTTTGGAGAAGATTACAGGAATCTATGGGCACTAAAGTTAAGTTTAGTACTGCATATCATCCTCAGACTGATGGTCAGTCAGAAAGAATAATTCAAACACTTGAGGATCTGCTTAGAGCCTATGTTAAGGATTGGAAGAGTGAATGGGATAAAGATATTTCACTTATTGAGTTCACTTATAATAATAGTTATCATTCAAGTATTCAAATGGCTCCTTACGAAGCTTTATATGGGTGAAAGTGCATAACACCTATATGTTGGGAAGAAGTTGGTGACAGAAAGCTGTTTGCACCGGACAAGGTACAAGAAACTTCCGAGAAAATTCAAGTTATAAGGAAAAGGTTAAAAACTGCTCAGAGTCGTCAAAAGAGTTATGCCGACAATAGAAGACGAGATATTGAGTTTGAAATCGGAGATTTTGTATTCTTGAAAGTCTCCCCTTCCAAAGGCATTATTAGGTTTGGGAAGAAAGGAAAGTTAAGCCCCAGATTTATTGGACCTTTTGAGGTTCTCGAGAGGGTTGGTTCTGTCGCTTACAGGATTGCCTTGCCACCAGCATTGAGTCATGTCCATGATATATTTCATGTCTCGATGATTAGGAAGTATATATATGACCCTTCTCACATCATTAAGTATGAGCTGGTGGAGATTGATAAAGATTTATCTTATGTGGAAGAGCCTATTCAGATCGTTGATAAGAAAGAAAAAGTCCTAAAGAATCGGGTCATCCCACTGGTTCAAGTAATTTGGAGACATCATTCTGGAGAGGAAACAACTTGGGAGCTAGAGGAGGAAATGACAAAGGTGTACCCCCGTCTTTTCATCGATAGAGGTACGATAAATTTAGAGGACTAAATTTTTCTTTTAAGGGGGGGAGAGTGTAACATCCCTCATTTTCTGAATTTTCGTATAAGTTTCTAGTTGTAATGTATGTATCTATTTTAAATTTGATAAAAAGTCAAAGTATGAATCTGAGAACTTATTCATAAGAGTTGGAGGATTTGTTAAAACAAAAATCTGAGGACCTATATGTAAACCCTAAGGATCTAATCATAAATATGATAAATCCAAGGACTAAACTGTAAAATGTATAAAAATACAAACTCCACCGCTTAAGCCTCCCTGCCTTCGTTCTTAAGGAAGCAGAGAAGGCAGCTGCGTGGATGATCTGAGAAAGAAAGAAAGAAAGAAGAAGGAGAAGAAGAGGAAGAAGAAATTGGGGCTTTAAGTTTTCTTGCTCAATCTTCTCAATTGGGGGTCAAAAATTCTCAAAGGCAAGTGTTCTAACCCCATCCTACAGAATTTTTAGTCTCTGTTTTTATGTTGATTCAAAATAAATTGAAGGATTTCTATTTAGAAACTGATATGTCTCTCTTGGGACATAGAACCATGGATTCTGAAGTTTTTTTCGGTAAACTGACCCCTATACACTTTTTCAGCTATAAGTTTTAGTACAAAATGTGAATTTGGGCAGGAACTATTTTGTTTGAAATTAGACTATTATATCTTCCTTTTGACACTGATTTCGTAGATTTTGGACACCGAATACTTACCCAAACCTCTGATTCAATTGAGCCTATAGACGCTGTAAAACAGGGTTCAAGATTTCTGACCTGTCGATACTAAAATGCCTATAACTCCCTGTTAAAAATTCTGAATTATACCAACCTGATTTTATTTGAAACTAGACTTGAAAATCTTTCCTTTGACATATTGTTTGAAAATTTTGGAATTCAATTGCCTACCCTATTATCTGTTGAATCCGACCCTGTAAATTCTGCAAAACAGTGATTGTGTTTTTGACTTTGTGTTACCAAATCAAAGGTAACTCTGCGTTGGGAACCCTGTTTCATATGAAATTTGTTCCATCAGAATATAGATTGATATATGGTTCGACCATAGTTTTCTTATGGGTATTGGAGCATAATTGATATTCTGAAGTATTTGTTTGATGTGCCACTGGAATTCTGTCCGAAATCGAGCTTTGGTCGATTTCGTGTATTCTGCTCCGTTCCTTTGGATATTTGAATTTGTCTAACCTTCTTATTGGATTTGAGCTAAATATGATCACTTGGAATCCCTGTACACTCTTGTTTTTATTTCATTCCAAATCTGAATACATTTGTGAGAGATTTGTTCTTTGTTTCGTATTGTCTCGAAAAGGCACATGCACGTTTGTTGTTCCGCGTGTGCTTCCGATATATGCTACTTATTGTTAAAACTACCCTCTTGTACTCTGGTGTGTGGGATTGTCTGGACCTTTGCCAGAAATGGTAAAGGGTATGCGCTTATTACCCGCTTTGTGGGGTCCCGCTCTGTGGGATATTATGGACCTTTGCCAGAAATGGTAAAGGGTATGTGCTTAGAGCCTGCGATGCTCTGCCGGCCCCTCTAACTTCACCTAGACGTGGGTGGATGGATCTCCCAAACGTGGGAGACTTTTGTCAGGTGGTCATTCAGAAATGGATGAATCACATTCTGATTGAGATCCTACCACACCTTCTATATGTTTGATATGACATCCAGAGTTTTGGTGAGTTGTTTCTGTTCATGCTCTGGATAAGAATGATATGATTGCAACGTCAATGATGACGTTTGAGCTTCTGTACGATATTTGTTTTTGATATGCTCTGAAATGCTTCATTCACTGATGATTTTGCTTCGAAATGTTCCATATGCCGTTGATATGCTTCGGAACATTTTATAGGCCATTGATAAGCTCCGATATGTTTCCTTTCTTACTGATATGCTCCAATTACTCTATGCCCCAATCTGTCAGGAACCAAATATGTAAGATTGAAAGGACAATTGTGTTTCTGCTCTTAATGATATTATGTCTACGAAATCGTATATTCTGCCTTGTATTTTGGAACTGTATCTCTTTGGAAGTTGTACTATTTTGATATGGATATGTTAGTCACTTGCTGAGCTCTTTATGCTCACCCCGTTTGTTGATAAATTTTTCAGGATAGCATATTGCTTGCTTAAATGTTAAGATTGGGCTGAGGCGGTGGAAATTTAGAAGATTTTGGGCAGATCTTTGTTAGCATATGTGTATTTGTTGTATAAGATACTCTGCATCTTATGAAATGTGACGATGAATCTAAACCTGTGGATTTTGTGTAAGATAAAGGATCCCTCATGTATAGGATTTTGGTATGTTAAGTTAAATTCGTGTAATGATATGATCTTATGGTAATCGTTGGTTTGGTGACTGCATAGACTTCCCCATTTGTGAATTTATATTGTGGTTATTATTTTGATGAGTTGAGTTCTGATTGTATGAATTATCGAGTGATGTGTGGTATGTTTATGAATTGCACAGGGTTCTGAATTTGTAGACTATAGAGGTGAAATTTTGATTTAAATGTTTTCTTAGTGACCTCAAATGTGTGCTTGGATCCTGGGTTAGTTATGATGAAAATTTTAAATATTGACGATATTTTGAGGGGCGTGACAGAGGTGGTATCAGAGCATTGTTTGAGGATCACGGAAATATTTTATATGTTGACGTGCAAAATATATTGAGGTCCAGTGATAATGATTGGTGGAAATTTTCTTTGACGCATTTTAGGAATCTAGGATGATGAGGACTTATGGTCCTCCAATTTCATTTGTTTCTGATTAATTAAGGGGGATGAAAGGGTTGATCGAGGATACAAAATCAGAGTAGCGCGATGAAAACATGGTGAACCAAATTTCATTGGTGGTAGAAAAACGGATGATGCAAACAGAGAAGATATTTGATGTACAAAATTGTTCTAATGATCGAAAGAATTCTTTTGCCACCTTATATTGGAAGTAGAGGCTGATCATTAATGGCAACAAAGAAAATAATTTTTGGAGATCAGTGTTACGAATGATAAGGACAAGTTTACCAATAAAAATATGATTGGAAATGAATCTGGAAGTAATAACAAGAGTGTCAAGACATTTGGATTTGAAAAGGAAAGTCATCGCAAAAGACTCAATCATATGTGAATTGCAAGTTAAGTTATGAAACATGTTTGTGTTTTCGGGTGACTAGAGCCTATTTTGCTTGTGGAAATTTATATCATCAAGTAAGAGATTGCCTACTGAACAGGAAAAAAGAGCCACTGCCTCCTAGACCCTCAACCTATGCTAGAGCGTATGCTATCACTGAACAAGATCCTAAAGTTTCTAAATCTGTGGTTGAAGGTATTCTTCATATTTCTAAGAGAAATGCAAAAGTTTTGTTTGATCCCGGCTCCAACTTATCTTTTGTTTCACAATACTTCGCTTGTCACTTGGATATTCTACCTAGACTCCTGGATTATATGTTATATGTAACAACTGTTGTTGGGGATTCATTGGCAACAAACTTGGTTTACCCGTCTTGTTTGATTTCTATTGGAGAACACGAATTCCTTGCTGATTTGATTCTCTTAGAGATCCAGGGCTTTGATATTATACTTGGCATTGATTGGTTATCTTCTCATCACGCTAGTATTGATTGTTACAAAAAAATAATTACTTTCTGCATACCAGATCAGCCTATATTTTTCTTTGAGGGCATTAGGCATGATTTGCCTCCTTGCTTGATATCAGCACTTCAAGTTTATCGTCTTATGCAGAAAGGTTATTTTTGTTATATGGTGTGTGTAAAGGAGCATTCAAATCAGGAAACCCATCTAGATGAAATTGTAGTGGTCAAAGAATTCCCTGATGTATTCCCAGATGACTTGCCTGGTTTACCTCTTGATAGAGAGGGTGAATTTGCTATTGATCTGGTCTCCAGTACCACCCCAATATCTAAGCCTCCCTACAGAATGGCACCACTCGAGCTAGAGGAATTAAAGAAGAAAATACAAGAATTATTAGATAAGGGTTTCATACGACCCAGTATATCCCCATAGGGTGCTCCGGTACTATTAGTGAAGAAGAAGGATGGAACATTGAGGCTTTGTATTGATTATAGACAATTGAATTAGGTGACCATCAAAAATAAGTATCCCATACCTAGAATTGATGATTTGTTTGATCAACTGCAGGGTGCACAAGTATTCTCTAAGATTGACCTGAGGTCAGGTTACTATCAGTTGAAGATCAAGGAGGAGGATATTTCAAAAACAGCTTTCAGAACTCGATATGGTCATTATGAATTCTTGGTGATGCCTTTCGGTTTGACAAATGCCCCTGCAGCTTTTATGGAACTAATGAATAGGATATTTCAACCGCTCTTGGATATCTGTGTAATTGTATTTATTGATGACATATTGGTGTATTCAAAGAGTAATCAGGAGCATGAGGAACACTTGAGAGATGTGTTGTCCATACTAAGAGAAAAGAAGTTGTATGCGAAGTTCAGCAAATGTGAATTTTGGTTGAATGAAGTTGCTTTCTTAGGCCATGTGATTTCAGGGAAGGGTATATCTATTGATCCAAGGAAAATAGAAGCTGTAGTTGAATGGGAAGTACCAACAAATGTAACAGAAGTTCGAAGCTTTTTGGGCATGGCAGGTTATTACAGGAGATTTGTTGAGGGATTTTCTCGAATCGCTCAACCTCTCACCAACCTCACTAAAAAGAATATGAAATTTGTATGGGGTGATGATTGTGAGCAAAGTTTTCAAGAGTTAAAAAGAAGATTGACTAGTGCCCCTATTCTCACTATTCCAAGTGGTAGTGAGGGATTTGTAGTTTATACTGATGCTTCAAGAAAAGGCCTAGGATGTGTTTTGATGCAGGAAGGGAGAGTAATTGCTTATGCTTCTAGGCAACTTAAAGGTTATGAATTGAATTATCCAACTCATGATTTGGAATTAGCAGCAATTATTTATGCTCTAAAGATTTGGAGACATTATTTGTATGGTCGATAGTTTGAAATCTTCACTGATCACAAGAGTTTAAAATACATTTTCACTCAGAAAGAGTTAAACATGAGGCAGCGAAGATGGATAGAACTTCTGAAGGATTATGATTGTGCCATCCGTTATCACCCGGGCAAAGCCAATGTTGTAGCTGATGCACTTAGTAGGAAATCTACAAGTTTTATGGCTAGTCTGGTTGTGAAGCAATGGAAGTTATTAGAAGAAAATTTTGATTTGAAAGCTTTGAGGAAAGAGCAAGACTCGATGATATTGATGGCCTCCATTCAAGTGCAATCCGATCTTATTCAACAAATTAAGGAACGACAATTACGAGATCCACATTTAATCTACTTGAGGAATAAAGTAGAAAAGGAATTGAAGCCAAAATTTCAAGTTTCAAAGGATGACATATTGAGATTTGGGGAAAGGGTACGTGTGCCAAATGAGCCAAATATCAAGAATCAAATCCTAAAGGAAAGTCATACTTCAAAGTACACCATACATCCTGGGAGCACTAAGATGTATAGAGATCTTCAAAGTCATTATTGGTGGGAAGGCATGAAGAAGGAAATTGCAATGTATGTTTCAAAATGTTTGACTTGTCAGCAAATCAAAGTAGAACACCAAAGACCTGGAGGGTTGTTACAACCTTTAGATATTCCTGAATGGAAATGGGAATGCATTACTATGGATTTTGTTTCAGGACTACCCAGAACCTCTAAAAAGCATTTTGCTATTTGGGTTATCAATGATAGGTTAACAAAATCTGCACATTTCCTACCGATTAATATGACTTATTCGCTTGATAGACTTGCAGATTTATATGTCAGTGAAATAGTAAGACTTCATGGTATTCCAAAGGAGATCATCTCTGATAGAGACTCCAGATTTCTCTCTAGATTTTGGAGAAGATTACAGGAATCTATGGGCACTAAAGTTAAGTTTAGTACCGCATATCATCCTCAGACTGATGGTCAGTCAGAAAGAACAATTCAAACACTTGAGGATTTGCTTAGAGCCTATGTTATGGATTGGAAAGGTGAATGGGATAAGGATATTTCACTTGTTAAGTTCACTTATAATAATAGTTATCATTCAAGTATTCAGATGGCTCCTTATGAAGTTTTATATGGGCGAAGGTGCATAACACCTATATGTTGGGAAGAAGTTGGTGACAGAAAGCTATTAGCACCGGATAAGGTACAAGAAACTTTCGAGAAAATTCAAGTTATAAGGAAAAGGTTAAAAACTGCTCAGAGTCGTCAAAAGAGTTATGCCGACAATAGAAGACGAGATATTGAGTTTGAGATCGGAGATTTTGTATTCTTGAAAGTCTCCCCTTCCAAAGGCATTATTAGGTTTGGGAAGAAAGGAAAGTTAAGCCCCAGATTTATTGGACCTTTTGAGGTTCTCGAGAGGGTTGGTTCTGTCGCTTACAGGATTGCCTTGCCACCAGCATTGAGTCATGTCCATGATATATTTCATGTCTCGATGATTAGGAAGTATATATATGACCCTTCTCACATCATTAAGTATGAGCTGGTGGAGATTGATAATGATTTATCTTATGTGGAAGAGCCTATTCAGATCGTTGATAAGAAAGAAAAAGTCCTAAGGAATCGGGTCATCCCACTGGTTCAAGTAATTTGGAGACATCATTCTGGAGAGGAAACAACTTGGGGGCTAGAGGAGGAAATGACAAAGGTGTACCCCCGTCTTTTCATCGATAGAGGTACGATAAATTTAGAGGACTAAAATTTTCTTTTAAGGGGGGAGAGTATAACACCCCTCATTTCCGAATTTTCGTATAAGTTCTAGTTGTAATGTATGTATCTATTTTAAATTTGATAAAAAGTCAAAGTATGAATCTGAGAACTTATTCATAAGAGTTGGAGGATTTGTTAAAAGAAAGAATCTAAGGACCTATATGTAAACCCTAAGGACTTAATCGTGAATATGATAAATCTAAGGACTAAACTATAAAATGTACAAAAATACAAACTTCACCGTTTAAGCCTCTCTGCCTTCGTTCTTAAGGAAGCAGAGAAGGCAGCTCGTGGGTGATCAAAGAAAGAAAGAAAGAAAGAAGAAAAAGAAGAAGAAGAAGAAGAAGAAGAAGAAGAAAAAAAAATTTGGTTTTTAGGGTTCTTGCTTTAATCTTTTCACTTCGGGTCAAAATTCTCAAAGGCAAGTGTTCTAACCCCATCCTAGAGAATTTTTAGTCTCTGTTTTTATGTTGAATCAAAATAAATTGAAGGATTTCTATTTAGAAACTGATATGTCTCTATTTGGACATAGAACCATGGATTTTGAAGTTTTCTTTTCGGTAAACTGACCCCTATACACTGTTTCAGCTATAAGTTTTAGTACAAATTTTGAATTCGGGAAGGAACTATTTTGTTTGAAAGTAGACTCTTATATCTTCCTTTTGACACTGATTTTGTAGATTTTGGACACCGAATACTTACCCAAACATCTGTTTCAATTGAGCCTATAGACGCTGTAAAACAGGGTTCAAGATTTCTGACCTGTCGATACTAAAATGCCTATAACTCCCTGTTGAAAATTCTGAATTGTACCAAACTGATTTTATTTGAAACTAGACTTGAAAATCTTTCTTTTGAAATATAGCTTGGAAATTTTGGAATTCAATTGCCTACCCTATTATCTGTTGAATCCGACCCTATAAATTCTGTAAAACAGTGATTGTGTTTTTGACCTTGTGTTACCAAATCAAAGGTAACTCCGCGTTGGGAACCTGTTTCATATGAAATTTGTTCCATCAGAATATACATTGATATATGGTTCGACCATAGTTTTCTTATGGGTATTGGAGCATAATTGATATTCTGAAGTATTTGTTTGATGTGCCACTGGAATTCTGTCCGAAATCGAGCTTTGGTCGATTTCGCATATTCTGCTCCGTTCCTTTGGATATTTGAATTCGTTAAACCTTCTTATTGGATTTGAGCTAAATATGATTGCTTGAAAATTCCTGTACACTCTTGTTTTTATTTCATTCCAAATCTGAATACATTTGTAAGAGATTTGTTCTTTGTTTCGTATTGTCTCGAAAAGGCACATGCACGTTTGTTGTTCCGCGTGTGCTTCCGATATATGCTACTTATTGTTAAAACTGCCCTCTTGTACTCTGGTGTGTGGGATTGTCTGGACCTTTGCCAGAAATGGTAAAGGGTATGCGCTTATTACCCGCTCTGTGGGGTCCCGCTCTGTGGGATGCGCTTATTACTCGCTCTGTGGGGTCCCGCTCTGTGGGATATTCTGGACCTTTGCCAGAAATGGTAAAGGGTATGTGCTTAGAGCCTGCGATTCTCTGCCGGCCCCTCTGACTTCACCTAGACGTGGGTGGATGGATCTCCCAGACGTGGGAGACTTTTGTCAGGTGGTCATTCAGAAATGGATGAATCACATTCTGACTGAGATCCCACCACACCTTCTATATGTTTGATATGACATCCAGAGTTTTGGTGAGTTGTTTCTGTTCATGCTTTGGATAAGAATGATATGATTGCAATGTCAAGAACGACGTTTGAGCTTCTGTTCGATATTTGTTTTGATATGCTCTGAAATACTTCATTCACTGATGATTTTGCTTCGAAATGTTCCATATGCCGTTGATATGCTTCGGAACATTTTATATGCCATTGATAAGCTCCGATATGTTACCTTTGTTACTGATATGCTCCAATTACTCTATGCCCCAATCTGTCAGGAACCAAATATGTAAGATTGAAAGGACAATTGTGTTTTTTTTTTTTGGTAAGTAAAAGTAAATTGATTATGTGTAAAGTTTCTACAAATAGCTTTATCTATACAAGTCATAGACAAAGCCATGTAACTCATAGAGTGCGAATGCGATAGTTATGACTACACATGTTGTAGACTATAACTCTTAATTATAATCAAAATAGAAAATGTTTATCTAGATATATCAAAATTTGGCATCATTCCCAAGATCTTTAGCTAATAGCAAAATTAAAATTGATAAAAATATATTTTTCTCTTTGGGTAAAGTGCTCTGTTTTGAGATCTTGCTCCATATAGGATCTTGAGTCTCTAATAATCTCTTTCAATAGCTGAGCATTGTTTGTGTGTTGACATTTAAAGATTCTGTTACATCTCTCCTTCCACATCCACCAAATAGCGCATCTGAAAGTAACCTTTGCCAGTTATGTGAGAGGCCGTTTTCTTGAGAAACATTACATGAGTTCGCCTAGTTCTTGGTGCAAGTTTGGTTGCGGCAGTCTATTGAGTTCAAATCGCTGGAGAATCTCCTTCCATATCCATTTTGTATAATCACAAGCAAAATAAAGGTGGTCAACAGTTTCTTCTTGTTGCATACAAAGGAGCATCGGTTAACATGATAGATACCTCTTCTTTTTATATTGTCTATTGTAGGTAGTTTTTGAGAAGGGCCTGCCATGTACATAAGGAATGTCTTTGTGATCCCGGTCGATCCCATGTCCAACTGCTTGGGACCCACTTGTTATTTCTTTGCCTAATTTGATTCCATGCAGATGTGGCACTAAATTTGCCATTGTCATGAGGCCAAATAAGTTTATCCGAAGAGTTGTTCGTGATTGGAATAACTATAATAGTCGGCCAAAGTGATAACATTTGGGAGAAATAGGATTAGGGAGACACAGTGTAGATTAGCAATGAACTCGAAACCTTCCAATCTTTGGGAGCCCCGAGATCTTTTAAGTATTCTATCACCATATAATTGAAATATACTCTTCCCATTCACCCAAGGATCGTACCACATATTAGTACTAGTTCGTAAGAGATTGCATAGAAAATGTGTTTGATTAGCCAATTCCTTGCCTTTAAAATTCCTTTCCAAGCTGCAGAGTGGTATGTTCTTGTTGAAATTTCCCAGATTGATTCTTTTGAAAGATACCTAGCAGAAACCCAATGTGACCATAAGGAACATTTGTTTTGCAAAAAGATCCCACAATTGCTGCACGGACATGCTTGATTCCAATCTCTAGTATTTCTCAAGTTTAGCCCCCCTTCATCTTTCGGGTTTGCAAATGCTATCCCAATTTACCATATGCATTGCCTTATCATTTGTGCCATTCGGAAGAAGTTCATTAATAACCGTTCAATATCTTGGAGAAGTCCAGCAGGTAGAAGAAATACATTACACCAATATATAGAGTAGGAGTGCAATACCGAACGGATGAGTTCGAAGTCGTCCCGCTTTTGATAGAAACCTATTTTTCCAAGAAGAAATTCTATTCTTTGTTTTTTGCAAGATAGGGTGTGAGTGGGTTTTGTGAATGCCTGTGGATATGCGGAAGGAGACCCAAATAAGGAACTGGCAAGCTTCCCTCACTAACCCCCAAAGTTTGTGCAATAAAGACATTATCCTCAACGTAAGGGCTCATACATACTTTACTTTTTTCGCATGATTTAATCAAGTCCAGAAACCATACCAAAGTCATTCATAATAGTAGCCAGGTTCTTTCTTGAAGTTGGTTCATTTTGGAGAAAGATAAGTAAGTCATCTGCAAATGTTATATGTGATATATGAACAGAACCGAGAATGGGTACCTTAATGCTGCCATTTAAGACTGCGTGTTCCAACATACGCCTAAGTCCTTCCATCTAATAGTAAAAAAGATGGAGAGAGTGGATCACCTTGTCGGATGCCATTCGTGCTCCCAAAAAACCAATTGGTGAGCCATTAAAGAGTATCGAAAACTTTGGAGTTTCCAGGCAAGATTGAATCCAATTAACCCATTCTTTGTGGGAAGTTCATATCGAGGAGCATCTTATAGATAAACTTCCTATTAACTGAATCAAGGCTTTCCGTAAATCAGCTTTAAAACATATTTTTGTCCCTCTTGCTTTTGAATGCAAATCTTTGACCAAGTCATTAGCAAGCAAAATGTTATGATGTATACTTCTCCCTTTGATGAAAGCAGCTTGGTTTGGGCTAATGATCTTGTGTATTACCTTTTGCATTCTATTTGCCAATACTTTGGAGATGATCTTGTAAATAAAGTTGCATAATGATATGGGTCGATAGTTCTCTAGTGAATCAGCCCTGCATTCTTCGAATTAAGGAAATAAAAGTGCAATTCATCTCTCTAAGAATATGACCTGAAGAGAAAAAATGTTGGCAAGCCTTGATCACATCATTTCCAATAATAGACCAAGCAGTTTGGTAAAATTCAGTTGGAAATCCATCCGGACTGGGCTTTTGTGCTTTGGTGACTTAAAGACAACACATACAATTTCATCATCCAGTAATTGGGGCATTGAGGATTGAAATAGCTTCGAATCAAGTTTTCTAGTCGGCTCCACATGAATGTTATTAGGTTTCCCAGCTTGATTGAGTAAGGAATAAAAAAATTGCTCTGTGTGTGCTTTAACCTCATCCAACTTCTCAATAAGATTATCATCTTTGTCTCTGCATTTGCTGATACGGTTAATAGCCCTTCGAGTAGCAATTGAAGCATAGAAAAATTTTGTATTGGAATCCCCTAGCGTAAGCCAATGTTGTCGAGACTTCTGCTTTGCAAAACTTTCCTCCTGTTTTAAGGCTTGCATGAAGTTATTTCTGGCTTCTGCCTCTTTGTAGATAATATTTAAGGACAATTGTGTTTCTGCTCCTAATGATATTATGTCTACGAAATCGTATATTCTGCCTTGTATTTTGGAACTGTATCACTTTGGAAGTTGTACTATTTTGATATGGATATGTTAGTCACTTGCTGAGCTCTTTATGCTCACCCCGTTTGTTGATAAATTTTTCAGGATAGCATATTGCTTGCTTAAATGTTAAGATTGGGCTGAGGCGGTGGAAAGTTTAGAAGATTTTGGGCAGATCTTTGTTAGCAAATGTGTATTTGTTGTATAAGATACTCTGCATCTTATGAAATGTGACGATGAATCTAAACCTGTGGATTTTGTGTAAGATAAAGGATCCCTCATGTATAGGATTTTGGTATGTTAAGATATATTCGTGTAATGATATGATCTTATGGTAATCGTTGGTTTGGTGACTGCATAGACTTCCCCATTTGTGAATTTATATTGTGGTTATTATTTTGATGAGTTGAGTTCTGATTGTATGAATTATCGAGTGATATGTGGTATGTTTATGAATTGCACAGGGTTATGAATTTGTAGACTATAGAGGTGAAATTTTGATCTGAATGTTTTCTTAGTGACCTCAAATGTGTGCTTGGATCTTGGGTTAGTTATGATGAAAATTTTAAAATATTGTCGATATTTTTGAGGGGCGTGACAGCCGCGGCAGGCAAGAATTGCCCAAAAACTGGCCAAAACGGCCCAAAAACGGGCCAAAACTTGCCATTTTTGGCTGAGCGAGAGAGCGGCGAGCGGCGGACAGCGAGCGAAGTGAGAGGAAGCACCGTCCAAGCTATACGAATGCCCCATCCAGCCCTGTGCTACCCGGGGAGTTCTAGGATGCGGAGATGGCTGATGTTTTGCTCCGCACAGGTCGTTCGCCGCGGCACGCAAGAACGGCCAAAAATCGGGCCAAAAAAACCCAAAAAGCAGCCAAAACTGGCCATTTTTGGCTGAGCGAGCGGCGGACAGCGAGCGAAGCGATAGGCAGCACCGTCCCTGCTATACGAATGCCCCATCCAGCCTTGTGCCTCCCGGGGGGTTCCAGGGTGCTGAGATGGCTGACGTTTTGCTCCGCTCATGTCGTTCGCCGCGGCACGCAAGAACTGCCCCAAAACTGGCCAAAACGGCCCAAAAACGTGCCAAAACTGGCCATTTTTGGCTGAACGAGCGAGCGGCGAGCGGCGGACAGCGAGTGAAGCGAGAGGCAGCACTGTCCCAGCTATACGAATGCCCCATCCAGCCCTGTGCCACCTGGGGGTTTCCAGGGTGCTGAGATGGCTGACGTTTTGCTCGCTCACGTCGTTCGCCGCGGCACACAAGAACGGCCCAAAAACTGGCCAAAACAGCACAAAAAGGGACAAAACTGGCCTTTTTTGCCTGAGCGAGCGAGCGGCGAGCGGCGGACAGCGAGCAAATCGAGAGGCAGGATCGTTCCTGCTATTCGAATGCACCATCCAGCCCTTTGCCACCAGGGGGGTTCTAGGGTGCTGAGATGGCTGACGTTTTGCTCCGCTCACGTCGTCCGTCGCGGCACACAAGACCGACCCAAAATCAAGCCAAAAGAGCCCAAAAACGGGCCAAAACTGGCCATTTTTGGCTGAACGAACGAGCGGCGAGCGACAGACAGTGAGCGAAGCGAGAGGTAGCACCGTCTTTGCAATACGAATGCACCATCCCGCCCTATGCCACCCTGGTGGGTCCAGGGTGCTGATATGGCTTACGTTTTGCTCTGCTCACTTCGATCTCCGTGGCACACAAGAACGACCCAAAAACTGGCCAAAACAGCACAAAAAGGGCCAACACTGGCCATTTTTGGCTGAGCGAACAGCGGCGGACAGCGAGCGAAGCGAGAGGCAGCACCGTCCCTGCTATACGAATGCCCCATCCAGCCCTGTGCCACCTTGGGGGTTCCAGGGTGCTGAGATGGCTGACGTTTTGCTCCGCTCAGGTCGTTCACCATGGCACACAAGAATGATCCAAAATCTAACCAAAACGGCCCAAAAACGGGCCAAAACTGGCCATTTTTGGTTGAGCTAGCGAGCGGCGAGCAACGGACAGTGAGGGAAGCGAGAGGTAGCACCGTCCCTGCTATACGAATGCACCATCCAACCCTATGCCACCCGGGGGGGGTCCAGTGTGCTGAGATGGCTGACTTTTTGCTCCGCTCATGTTGTGCACCGCGGCATGAAACAACTGCCCAAAAACTGGCCTAAACGGCCCAAAAACGGACCAAAACTGGCCATTTTTGGCTGAGCGAGCGAGCGACGTGCGGCGGACAGTGAGCGAAGCGACATGCAGCACCATCCCTACTATACGAATCTCCCATCCAACCCTGTGCCATCCAGGGGGTTCCAGGGTGTTGAGATGGCTGACGTTTTGCTCCGCTCACGCCGTTCATTGCGGCACGCAAGAACTACCTAAAAACTAGCCAAATAGCTCAAAAACGGGCCAAAACTGGCCATTTTTGGCTGAGCGAGCGAGCGGCGGACAGCGAGCGAAGCGAGAGGCAGCACCGTCCCTGCTATACGAATGCCCCATCCAGCCCTATGCCACCCGGGGGGTTCCAGGGTGCTGAGATGGCTGACATTTTGCTTCGCTCATGTTGTTCACCGCGGCACATAGGAACGGCCCAAAAACTAGCCAAAACAGTCCAAAAAGGGCCAAAACAGCCCAAATCGGGCAAAAACTGGCCATTTTTGGCTGATCGAGCGAGCGGGGAGAGGCGGACAGCGAGCGTAGCGAGAGGCAGCACCGTCCCTATTATACGAATGCCCCATCCAGCCTTGTACCACCCGGGGGGTTCTAGGGTGCTAAGATGGCTGACGCTTTACTCCGCTCACGTCATTCGCCGCGGCACGCAAGAACTACCTAAAAACTAGCCAAAACAGTCAAAAAATATGCCAAAACTGGCCATTTTTGGCTGAGCGAGAGAGCGGCTAGCGGCTAACAGCGAGCGAAGCGAGAGGCAGCACACAATCCCTGCTATACGAATGCCCCATCTAGCCTTATGCCACCTGGGGGGTTCCAGGATGCTGAGATGGGTGACGTTTTGCTCCGCTCATGTCGCTCGCCGCGGCACGCAAGAACTGCCCAAAAACTGGCCAAAACTGGCCATTTTTGGCTGAGCGAGCGAGCGGCGAGCGGCGGACAGCGAGCGAATCGAGAGGCAGCACCGACCCTGCTATACGAGTGCCCCATTCAGCCCGGTGCCACCCGGGGGGTTCTAGGGTGCTGAGATGGCTGACGTTTTGCTCCGCTCACGTCGTTCGCCGCGGCTCACAATAACGGCCCCAAAACTGGCCAAAACATCCCAAACACAGGCCAAAACTTGCCATTTTTGGCTGAGCGAGCGAGCGAATCGAGAGGCAGCACCGACCCTGCTATACGAATGCCCCATTCAGCCCTGTGCCACCCGGGGGGTTCCAGGGTGCTGAGATGGCTGACGTTTTGCTCCGCTCACATCGTTCGCCGCGGCACACAATAACGGCCCCAAAACTGGCCAAAACAGCCCAAAACGGGCCAAAACTTGCCATTTTCTGCTGAGCGAGCGAGCGGCGAGCGGCGGACGGCGAGCGAAGTGAGAGGCAGAACCGTCCCTACTATACGAATGCCCCATCCAGCCCTGTACCACCCGAGGGGTTCTAGGGTGCTGAGATGGCTGACGTTTTGCTCTGCTCACGTCGTTAGCCGCGACACGCAAGAACGGCCCGAAATCTAACAAAAACAACCCAAAAATGGGCCAAATCTGGCCATTTTTGGCTGAGCGAGTGAGCGACGAGTGGCGGACAACGAGCGAAGTTATAGGGAGCACCGTCCCTGCAATACAAATGCACCATCCAGCCCTGTGCCACCCGGGGGGTTACACGGCGCTGAGATGGCTGACATTTTGCTCCGCTCACGTCGTTCGCCGCGGCACGCAAGAACGTCCCAAAAATTGGCCAAAACGGTCTAAAAACTAGCCAAAACTGGCCATTTTTGGCTGAGCGAGCGAGCGAAGCGAGAGGCAGCACCGTCCCTGCTATAAGAATGCCCCATCCTCCCCTGTGCCACCCGGTGTTCCAGGGTGCTGAGAAGGCTAACGTTTTGCTCCGCTCACGTCGTTTCGCCGCGTAAAGACACAAGAACGCCCAAAACTGGCCAAAAGAGCCCAAAACGGGCCAAAAACTGGCCATTTTGGCCGAGCGAGCCGGCGGCGCGGCGGCGGATAGCGGCGAAGAGAGAGGCAGCACCGTCCCTGCTATAAGAATGCACCATCCAGCCCCTGTGCCATCCGAGGGGTTCCAGGGTGCTGAGATGGTGACATTTTGTTCGCCACGCCGTCGCCGCGGGCGACGCAAGAACTGCCCAAAAACTAGCCGAAACAACCCAAAAACGGGCCAAAACTGGCCATTTTTTGCTGAGCGGTCGAGCGGCGGACAGCGAGCGAAGCGAGTGGCAGCACCATCCTTGCTATACGAATGCCCCATCAAGCCCTGTACCACCCGGGGGTTCCAGGGTGCTGAGATGGCTGACGTTTTGCTCCGCTTACGTCGTTCGTTGCGGCACGCAAGAACTGCCCAAAAACTGACCAAAATTGCCCAAAAAGGGCCAAAACTAGCCATTTTTGGCTGAGCGAGCGAGTGGCGAGTGGCGGACAACGAGCGAAGCGAGAGGCAGCACCGTCCCTGCTATACGAATTCCCCATCCTGTCCTGTGCTGCCCGGGGGGTTCCAGGATGCTGAGATGGCTGATGTTTTGCTCCGCTAATGTCGTTCGCCACGGCAAACAAGAACGGCCCAAAAACAGGCCAAAACAACCGAAAAACGGGCCAAAACTGGCCATTTTTGGCTGAGCAGCCATTTGTTCTATATTTTGATCACGAGGCATTAAAGTTCTTTAATCATCAGCACAAGCTAAACAAGAGGCATGCAGCTTGGGTGGAGTTCTTACAATCTTACAACTTTACAATCAAGCACAAATCTGGTGTTCAAAATGTAGTTGCTGACATATTGAGCAGAAAGCATTCTTTATTATCAGCAATGGAAGTCAAGGTGGTTGGATTTGAAACATTCAAAGATCTATATGAGAATGATGTGGATTTTGGCTCGATATGGCAGAATTGCAAATCAGGTTCCTGTCAACAATTTTCAATCTTTGATGGTTTTCTTTTTCGAGCTAATGCTTTATGTGTTCCATCTTGTTCTTTGAGACAAGTAATTCTGGCTGAAGCTCATGGTGGTGTTTTGGGTGGACATTGTGGTAGAGATAAAACTTTAGCTCTTATTCAATCAAACTTCTATTGGCCTAAGATGTTTAGAGATGTGGAAAGACATGTAAAGCAATGTCGAGTGTGTCATTTGGCAAAAACAAGAACTCAAAATTCTGGTTTGTACACTCCATTGCCAGTGCCAAATGCTCCCTGGGAGGATGTGAGTCTTGATTTCATTTTAGGACTGCTAAGAACTCAAAGGAACAAGGATTCTATCATGGTTGTTGTTGACAGATTTTCAAAAATATCTCACTTTGTTCCATGCAATAAATCAAATGATGCATCTCATATTGCTGATTTATATTTTAAGGAGATTGTTAAATTGCATGGTATTCCAAGAACTATGGTGTTTGATCGAGATTCAAATTTTGTTAGTCATTTTTGGAGAACTCTTTGGAGGAAGCTAGGTACTTCTTTGAATTTCAGCAGCTCGCATCATCCACAAACCGACGGGCAAACCGAAGTAACAAACCGAAGCTTGGGAAATTTGCTTAGAAGCTATGTTGGCAAGAATATTAAGCAATGGGATGTCATTCTTCCACAAATTGAGTTTGCCTACAATCGTTCTATGCATAATAGTATCGGTAAGAGTCCTTTTGAGGTTGTTTATGGTGCTAATCCTGCTAGTCCTTTGGACTTAGTCCCTCATTCTACAACAAAGCAATTTAGTGGAGATGCTGATGAAAGAGCTAAGCAGATAAAGAAGCTGCATGAGGGTGTGAAAGCAACCATTGAGAAGCAAAATGAGAGGTACATGCATGCTGCCAACAAACACAGAAAACATGTGGAGTTTAATGCAGGTGATTTGGTCTGGATTCATCTAAGGAGAGGTTTCCACCGGGCAAATTTGGAAAATTGAAACCAAAGGCTGATGGTCCATTCAAGGTGCTTAAGAGAATTGGCAGAAATGCTTATGAGATAGAGCTACCTGAAGATTACGGAGTATCCCCAACATTTAATATGGCTGATTTGAGTCCTTTTTATAATCATGTTGATGAATCAAATGAAGACTTGAGGACAAGTTTCATTCAACCGGGGGAGATTGACACGGGAGTGTCTAATTTACTACAATCTGATTATATGAGCCTTGATTATGATCTAGTATTTTTTTCAGTCAATAATGATGCCTCATAATCTTTATCTCAGCACAATCAAATATGACAGCTCATCAGCATATTCTCTGCACAAAGTTAAAGCTGTTTCAAGCACACTCAAATATGACAGCTCATCAGCATATTCTCTGCACAAAGTTAAAGCTGTTTCAAGGTGCTTGGCATATTCTCATCAGCATATTCTTCAAGACAAAGGAATGCATTAAAGGAGTTGGTTGGCAGCTGTGAACATTTCTTCATTACCAATGAGTGCATTAAAATAGTTGGTTAGTAGCTGTAAACACTTAATTTCGAAATTCCCTATGCATGAAGGGTTGTTTCATGCACTAGTATTTATTTTGGTGTTTAGGACTTAGAAAGGAGGTTGGGAAAAAGCTGAGGATATTGGGAGAAGTTCTCTTGGAGTGCTCTTGTGAACTCTGTATCTCTTGGAAGTGTCCTTGAGTGGTGAGTCTTTTGCTTTCAGTTCTGTATCCTTGTTGTTGTCATTAGGGTGGTTATCTTTCTGTATCCCTTTTGATTTTTAACTTGGTGGTGAACTATTTGTTTGTTTTATCAAAGTTTCTTCAAGAGTTCGTTCATTGCCTTCTGTGACATTTTCTATCTGAACAACTATTCTATCGGTGTTATTTCGAAATCCATTCTGCATTTTTACCCTCCCCGGTATCACAGTGGCACATAGAACAAATACTTCAGACTATCAATTATGCTCCAATACCCTTAAGAAAGCTGTTGTTGAAAGATATATCAATCTATTTTCTGTTGAAACAAGTTTCGTATGAATCATGGTTTCCAACAAGGAGTTACCTTTGATTTGGTAACACAAGGTCAAAAACACAATCACTGTTTTGCAGAATACATAGGGTCGGATTCAACAGATAATAGGGAAGGCATTTGAATTCCAAAATTTTCAAACTTTATGTCAAAAGAAAGGTTTTCAAGTCTAGTTTCGGACGAAGTCAGTTTGGTATAATTTAGAATTTCCAACAAGAACTTATAAGTATTTTAGTATCGAAAGGTCAGAAATTTTGATCCCTGTTTTGCAGCATCTATTGGCTCATTAGAAATAGATGTTTGGGTAAGTAGTCGGTGTTCAAAATCTTCAAAATCTGGGTCAAACGAAAGATATAAAAGTCTGTTTTCAAACAAACTAGGTCCTGCCCAAATCTACTTTTTGTACCAAAAATTATAGCTGGAACAGTATATAGGGGTCAGTTTACCGAAAAATTTCAGAATCCTTGGTTCTATGTCCAAAGAGAGACATTTCCGGTTCTAAATGGAAATCTTTCAGATCTTTTTGAACTAACATAAGAACAGAAGCTAATATTCTGTAGGATGGGCTTAGAACACTTGCCTTTGAGAATTTTTGACCCCCAATTGAGAAGATTGAGCAAGAAAACTTAAAGCCCCAATTTTTTCTTCTTCTTCTTCTTCTTCTTCTTCTTCTTCTTCTTCTTCTTTCTTTCTTTCTTTCTTTCTTTCCCAGATCATCCACGCAGCTGCCTTCTCTGCTTCCTTAAGAACGAAGGCAGAGAGGCTTAAACGGTGGGGTTTGTATTTTTGTATATTTTATAGTTTAGTCCTTGTATTTGTCATATTTATGATTAGGTCCTCAGGGTTTACATATAGGTCCTCAGATTTTTATTTTAACAAATCCTCCAACTCTTATGAATAAGTTCTCAGATTCATACTTTGACTTTTTATCAAATTTAAAATAGATACATACATTACAACTAGAAACTTATACGAAAATTCAGAAATGAGGGATGTTACAGCTAGCGAAGCGAGAAGCAGCACCGTCCATGCTATACGAATGCACCATCAAGTCCTGTGCCACCCGGAGGGTTCCAGGGTGCTGAGTGTTAGGACTCTAGCTTGGAGAGTCCTAATTGAGAGGGACACTCTGTTAGGACTCTAACTAGGAGAGTCCTAATTGAGAGGGACATTCTGTTAGGAGGTTTTTTCTTAGAGAAGAATTAGGAGTTGTAAGGGAATAGGAGTCTTGAGTATGAGTCATATTAGGAGTTGGTTAAAAGTAAGAGTCTTAAGTAGGAGTCCTATTAGGAGTTAGGGTTTAGAAGCCCTATAAATAGCCATGTATTCCTTCTCTTTTGTTAAGCAATAGATGAATCTTTTCCGCAGCCTTTGAACAGCAACTTGGAGGGAGGAACCCCTATAGAGTTCCAAGGAGGCCGATCCCCTAAAGAGATCAACCCCAAGTTTAGAATCTGCAAGGGTTCTAACAAGTTCTTGCGTGCCACGGTGAACAACGTGAGCGGAGCAAAAAGTCAGCCATCTCAGCACACTGGACCCCCCCGGGTGGCATAGGGCTGGATGGTGCATTTGTATAGCAGGGACGGTGCTACCTCTCGCTTCGCTCGTTGTCCGTTGCTCGCCACTCACTAGCTCAGCCAAAAATGGCCAGTTTTGGCCCGTTTTTGGGTTGTTTTGGCCAGATTTTGGATCATTCTTGCGTTCAACGGTGAACGACATGAGTGGAGCAAAACGTCAGCCATCTCAGCACCCTGGAACCACCCGGGTGGCACAGGGCTGGATGGGGCATTCGTATAGCACCCTGGAACTGCATGGGATGCCAAGGTCCATCGTAAGTGATCGTGACAGGATCTTCACTAGTAAATTTTGGATCGAGTTATTTCAGTTACAAGGCACCAAACTCAAGATGAGCACAGCGTATCATCCACAAACTGACGGCTAAACAGAGGTGGTAAATAGGTGCTTAGAGACGTACCTCCGGAGTTTCGCTAGCGACCGACCAAAAGAGTGGGTGAAATGGCTTCCCTGGGCCGAATGGTGGTATAATACTACATATCATTCATCTACAAAATGTGCCCCTTATGAAGCATTGTATGGTCGACCAACACCTGTGATTCCAAAGTATGTAATTGGCTCGGCCAAGGTAGATCAGGTTGACCAAGAATTGATTGATAGGGACAAACTCTTACAACTGTTAAAAGATAATCTCTCTACCGCTCAAGCCAGAATGAAGCAGCAAGCCGACACACGACGAAGTGAAAGAGAATTTTCAGTGGGAGATTGGGTTTATATTCGCCTACAACCATACAAGCAACTCTCTATCAACACTCGAGCCTCCATGAAGCTATCCCCACATTTTTATGGGCCCTATCAGATCACAGAGCGTATTGGAGCCGTGGCATACAGACTTAAATTACCTGAGGATGCCAATATTCATCCTGTCTTCCACGTATCATGCCTAAAGCCCAAGTTGGGAGAACACGAGTTACCCCAGATCCAACTGCCCAACACAACCGAGGATGGAGTTATTCAAGCCCAACCATAGGCTATCCTCGATCGCAGGATCGTGATGCATCGCCGACATCCCTCTACTGAAGTACTAGTGCATTGGAATAATCTACCACTTGAAGACGCCACATGGGAACCATATGAGGAGCTGAAGACCTAGTTCTATGAGTTCATTGAATCTCAGCCTCGAGGACAAGGCTGATTTGAAGAGGGCGGGTCTGTTAGGACTCTAGCTAGGAGAGTCCTAATTGAGAGGGACACTCTGTTAGGACTCTAACTAGGAGAGTCCTAATTGAGAGGGACATTCTGTTAGGAGGTTTTTTCTTAGAGAAGAATTAGGAGTTGTAAGGGAATAGGAGTCTTGAGTATGAGTCATATTAGGAGTTGGTTAGAAGTAAGAGTCTTAAGTAGGAGTCCTTTTAGGAGTTAGGGTTTAGAAGCCCTATAAATAGCCATGTATTCCTTATCTTTTGTTAAGCAATAGATGAATCTTTTTCGCAGCCTTTGAGCAGCAACTTGGAGGGTGGAACCCCTATAGAGTTCCAAGGAGGCCGATCCCCTAAAGAGATCAACCCCAAGTTTAGAATCTGCAAGGGTTCTAACACTGAGATGGCTGACGTTTTGCTCCGCTCACGTCGTTCGCCGCGGCATGCAAGAACTGCCCAAAAACTGGCCAAAATGGCCCAAAAACGGGCCAAAACAGGCCATTTTTGGCTCAGCGAGCGAGCGGCGTGCGGCGGACAGCGAGCATAGCGAGAGGCAGCACCGTCCCTGCTATACGAATGCCCCATCCTGCCCTGTGCCACTCGGGGGGTTCCAGGGTGCTGAGAAGGCTGACGTTGTGCTCCTATCACGTTGTTCACCGCAGCACACAAGAACGGCCCAAAAACTGGCCAAAAGAGCCCAAAAAGGGGCCAAAACTGGCCATTTTTGGCTGAGCGAGCGAGCGGCGGACAGCGAGTGAAGCGAGAGGCCGCACCGTCCCTGCTATACGAATGCACCATCCAACCCTGTGCCATCCGAGGGGTTCCAGGGTGCTGAGATGGCTGACGTTTTGCTCTGCTCACGTCGTTCGTCGCGGCACGCAAGAACTGCCCAAAAACTAGCCAAAACAGCCCAAAAATGGGCCAAAACTGGCCATTTTTTGCTGAGCGGGCGAGCGGCGGACAGCGAGCGAAGCGAGTGGCAGCACCATCGTTGCTATACGAATGCCCCATCTTGCCCTATGCCACCCGGGGGGTTCCTGGGTGCTGAGATGGCTGACGTTTTTCTCCGCTCACGTCGTTCGCCGCGGCACACAAGAACGGCCTAAAAACTGGCCAAAAGAGCCCAAAAACGGGCCAAAACTTGCCATTTTTTGTTGAGCGACAGAGCGTCGAGCGGCGAACAGCGAGCGAAGCGAGAGGCAGCACCGTCCCTGCTATACGAATGCCCTATCCAGCCTTGTGCCACCCGGGGGGTTCCAGGATGCTGAGATGAGTGACGTTTTGCTCCGCTCACGTCGTTCACCGCGGCACGCAATAACTGCCCAAAAACTGGCCAAAACGACCCAAAAAGGGGCCAAAACTTGCCATTTTTGGCTGAGCGAGCGAGCGGCGAGCGGCGGACAGCGAGCGAAGCGAGAGGCAGCACCATCCCTACTATACGAATGCCCCATCCAACCCTGTGCCACCTGGGTGGTTCCAGGGTGCTGAGATGGCTGACGTTTTGCTCCGCTCAAGTCGTTCGCCTCGGCACACAATAACGACCCAAAAACTGGCCAAAACAGCCCAAAAATGGGCCAAAACTGGCCATTTTTGGCTGAGCGAGCGAGCGAAACGAGAGGCAGCACCGTCCCTACTATACGAATGCCCCATCCAGCCCTATGCCACCCGGGGGGTTCCAGGGTGCTGAGATGGCGACGTTTTCCTCCGCTCACGTTGTTTACCGCGGCACACAAAAACAACCCCAAAACATGCAAAAACAGCCCAAACACGGGCCAAAACAGGCCATTTTTGGTTGTGCGAGCGAGCGGCGAGCGGAGGAAAGCGAGCGAAGTGAGAGGCAACACCGTCCTTGCTATATGAATGCCCCATCCAGCCTTGTGTGACCCGGGGGGTTCCAGGGTGCTGAGATTGCTGACGTTTTACTCTACTCACGTCGATCCCCGCGACACACAAGAACGACCCAAAAACTGGCAAAAACAACCCAAAAACGGGCCAAAATGGCCATTTTTGGCTGAGCGAGCGAGCGGCGAGCGGCGGACAATGAGCGAAGCGAGAGGCAGCACCGTCCCTGCTATACGAATGCCCCATCCAGCCCTGTGCCAACTGGGGGTTTCCAGGGTGCTGAGATGGCTGACAATTTGCATCGCTCACGTCGTTCGCCACGGCACACAGGAACAGCCGAAAAACTGGCCAAAATAGCCCAAAAACGAGCCATTTTTGGCTGATCGAGCGAACAGCGAGTGGCGAACAGCGAGCGAAGCGAGAGGCAGCACCGTCCCTACTATACGAATGCCCCCATCCAGCCCTGTGCCACCCGGGGGATTCCAAGGTGCTGAGATGGCTGAAGTTTTACTCCGCTCACGTCGTTCGCCGCGGCACACAATAACTGCCAAAAACTGGCCAAAACGACCCAAAAACTGGCCATTTTTGGCAGAGCGAGCGAGCGGCGAGTGGTGGACAACGAGCGAAGCGAGAGGCAGCACTGTCCCTACTATATGAATGCCCCATCCAGCCCTATGCTACCCGGGGAGTTCTAGGGTACTGAGATGGCTGACGTTTTGCTCCGCTCACATTGTTCGCCGCGGCATGCAAGAACTGCCCAAAAATGGCCAAAACTAGCCATTTTTGGCTGAGCGAGCGACGGACAGCGAGCGTAGAGAGAGGCAGCACCGTCACTGCTATACGAATGCCCCATCCAGCCCTGTGCCACATGGGGGGTTCCAGGGTGTTGAGATGGCTGAAGTTTTACTTCGCTCACGTCGTTCACCGCGGCAAACAAGAACTACCCAAAAATTGGCCAAAACGGCCCAAAAACTGGCCATATTTGGCAGAGCGAGCAAACGACGAGCGACGGACAGCGAGCGAAGCAAAAGGCAGCACCGTCCCTACTATACGAATGCCCTATCCAGCCCTGTGCCACCTGGGGGGTTCCAGGGTACTGAGATATCTGACGTGTTGCTCTGCTCATGTCGTTCACCGCGGCATGCAGGAACTGCCAAAAAACTGGCCAAAACAGCCCTAAAACGTGCCAAAGCTAGCCATTTTTGGCTGAGCGGGAGAGCGGCTAGTGGCGGACAGCGAGCGAAGCGAGAGGCAGCACCGTCCCTGCTATATGAATGCCCCATCCAGCCTTATGCCATCCGGGGGTTTCCAGGGTGCTGAGATGGCTGACGTTTTGCTCTGCCCACGACGTTCGCCGCGGCACGCAAGAACTGCCCAAAAACTAGCCAAAACAGCCCAAAAACGAGCCAAAACTGGCCATTTTTGGCCGAGCGAGCGAGTGGCGGACAGCGAGCGAAGCGAGAGGTAGCACTATACCTGCTATACGAATGCCCCATACAGCCCTGTACCACCCGGGGGGTTCAAGGGTGCTGAGATGGCTGACGTTTTGCTCCGCTCACGTCGTTAGCCGCGGCACGCATAAACGGCCCAAAATCTAACCAAAACAACCCAAAAACAGGCCAAAACTGGCCATTTTTGGCTGAGCGAGCGAGCGGCAAGCGGCGGACAGCGAGCGAAGCGATAGGGAGGATCGTCCCTACTATACGAAAGCACCATCCAGCCCTGTGCCACCCGAGGGGTTCTTGGGCACTGAGATAGCTGACGTTTTGCTCTGCTCACGTCGTTCGCGTGGCATGCAAGAACTGCCCAAAAGCTGGTCATAACGGCCCAAAAAAGGGCCAAAACTGGCCATTTTCGGCTGAGTGAGAGAGCGGCGAGCGACGGACAGCGAGCGAAGCGAGAGGCAACACCGTCCCTGCTATACGAATGCCCCATCCTGCCCTGTGCCACCCGGGGGGTTCCAGGGTGCTGAGAAGGCTGACGTTTTGCTCCGCTCACGGCGTTCGCCGTGGCACACAAGAACGACCCAAAAACTGGCCAAAAGAGCCCAAAAACGGGCCAAAACCGGCCATTTTTCGCTGAGCGAGCGAGCGACGAGCGGTGGACAGCGAGCAAAGCGAGAGGCTGCACCATCCCTGCTATACGAATGTTCCATCCAGCCCTGTGCCACTCGGGGGGTTCTAGGGTGCTGAGATGGCTGACGTTTTGCTCCGCTCACGTAGTTCGCCGCGGCACGCATGAACTGCCCAATAACTAGCCAAAACAGCCCAAAAACAGGCCAAAACTGGCATTTTTTTGCTGAGCGAGCGAGCGGCGGACAGCGAACGAAGCGAGTGGCAGCACCATCCTTGCTATACGAATGCCCCATCCAGCCATGTACCACCCGGGGGGTTCCAGGGTGTTGAGATGGCTGACGTTTTGCTCCGCTTACGTCGTTCGCCGTGGCACGCAAGAACTGCGCAAAAACTGACCAAAACGGCCCAAAAAAGGGCCAAAACTGGCCATTTTTGGCTGAGCGAGTGAGCGGCGAGCGGCGGACAGCGAGCGAAGCGAGAGGCAGCACCGTCCCTGCTATCCGAATGCCCCATCTTGTCCTATGCCACCCGGGGGGTTCTAGGGTGCTGAGATTGATGACGTTTTGCTCCGCTAACGTCGTTCGCCATGGCACACAAGAACTGCCCAAAAATAGGCCAAAATAGCCCAAAAACGGGCCAAAACTTGCCATTTTTGGCTGAGCGAGCCAGCGGCGAGCGGCTGACAGCGAGCGAAGTGAGAGGCAGCACTGTCCCTACTATACGAATGCCCCATCCAGCCCTGTGCCACCCGGGGGGTTCTAGGGTGCTGAGATGGCTGACGTTTTGCTCTGCTCACGTCATCCGCCACGGCACACAAGAACGTTCCAAAGACATGCCAAAACAGCCCAAATACGGGCCAAAATTGGCCATTTTTGGCTGAGCAAGTGAGCGGCGGATAGCGAGCGAAGCGAGAGGCTGCACCGTCCCTGCTATACGAATGCACCATCCAGCCCTATGCCACCCGAGGGGTCCAGGGTGCTGAGATGGCTGACGTTTTGCTCCGTTCACGTCGTTTGCCGCGGCACACAAGAACGGCCCAAAAATTGGCCAAAACTGGCCATTTTTGACTGAGCGAGCGAGCGGCGAGCGGCGGACAGCGAGCAAAGTGAGAGGCAGCACCGTCCCTGCTATATGATTGCCCCATCCAGCATTGTGCCACCCGGGGAGTTCCAGGGTGCTGAGATGGCTGACGTTTTGCTCCACTCACGTCGTTCGCCGTAGCACGCAAGAATGGTCCGAAATCTGGCCATAGCGGACCAAAAAGAGACAAAACTGGCCATTTTTGGCTCAGCTAGCGAGCGGCGAGCAACGGACAGCGAGCGAAGCGAGAGGCAGCACCGTCCCTGCTATACGAATGCACCATCCAGCCCTATGCCACCCGGGGGGGTCCAGGGTGCTGAGATGGCTGACTTTTTGCTCCGCTCACGTTGTTCACCGCGACACGCAAGAACTGCCCAAAAACTGGCCAAAACGGCCCAAAAACGGACCAAAATTGGCCATTTTTGGCAGAGCGAGCGAGCGAAGCGAGGGGCAGCACCATCCAGCCCTATGCCACTCGGGGGGGTCCAGGGTGCTGAGATGGCTAACATTTTGCTCCGCTCACGTCGTTCATCGCGGCACGCAAGAACTACCCAAAAACTAGCCAAAACAGCCCAAAAATGGGCCAAAACTAGCAATTTTTGGCTGAGCGAGCGAGCGGCGAGTGGCGGACAGCGAGCGAAGCGAGAGGCAGCACCGTCCCTGCTATACGAATGCCCCATCTAGCCCTGTACCACCCGGGGGGTTCCTTGGTGTTGAGATGGCTGACGTTTTGCTCCGCTTACGTCGTTCGTCGTGGCACACAAGAACTGAGCAAAAACTAACGAAAACGGCCCAAAAACGGGTCAAAACTGGCCATTTTTGGCTGAACGAGCGAGCGGTGAGCGGCGGACAGCGAGCAAAGTGAGAGGCAGCACCGTCCCTGCTATACGAATGCCCCATCCTGTCCTGTGCCACCCGGGGGCTTCCAGGATGCTGAGATTGATGACGTTTTGCTCCACTAAAGTCGTTCGCCGTGGCACACAAGAACTGCCCAAAAATAGGCCAAAACAACAAAAAAACAGGCCAAAACTTGCCATTTTTGGCTGAGCGAGCGAGCGGCGAGCGGTTGACAGCGAGCGAAGTGAGAGGCAGCACCGACCCTACTATACGAATGACCCATCCAGCCCTGTGCCACCCGGGGGGTTCTAGGGTGCTGAGATGGCTGACGTTTTGCTCCGCTCACGTCATCCGCCACGGCACACAAGAACGTCCCAAAAACATGCCAAAACAGCCTAAATACGGGCCAAAATTGGCCATTTTTGGCTGAGCGAGCGAGCGACGAGCGGCGGACAGTGAGCGAAGCGAGAGGCAGCAACGTCCCTGCTATACGAATGCACCATCCAGCCCTGTGCCACCCGGGGGGGTCCAGGGTGCTGAGATGGCTGACATTTTGCTCTGCTCACGTCGTTCGCTGCGGCACAATGGAACGGCCCAATAACTAGCCAAAACAGCCCAAAAAGGGGCCAAAACAGCCCAACTCGGGCAAAAACTGGCCATTTTTGGCTGAGCGAGCGAGCGGGGAGAGGCGGACAACGAGCATAGCGAGAGGCAGCACCGTCCCTGCTATACGAATGCCCCATCCAGCCTTGTACCACCCGGGGGGTTCCAGGGTGCTGAGATGGCTGACGTTTTGCTCCGCTAACGTCGTTCGACGCAGCACGCAAGAACTGCTAAAAACTAGCTAAAACGGCGAAAAAACACGCAAAAAATTGGCCATTTTTGGCTGAGCGAGAGGCAGCACCGTCCCTGCTATACGAATGCCCCATCTAGCCTTGTGCCACCCGGGGGGTTCCAGGATGCTGGTATGGCTGATGTTTTGCTCTGCACAGGTCGTTCACCGTGGCACGCAAGAACGGCCCAAAATCTGGCCAAAACAGCCCAAAACCGGGACAAAACTAGCCATTTTTGGCTGGGCGAGCGACGGACAGCGAGCGAAGCGATAGGCAGCACCGTCCCTACTATACGAATGCCCCATCCAGCCCTGTGCCACCCGGGGGGTTCCAGAGTACTGAGATGGCTGACGTTTTGCTCCGCTCTTGTCGTTCGCCGCGGCATGCAAGAACTACCCAAAAACTGGCCAAAACAATGCAAAAACGCGCCAAAACTAGCCATTTTTGGTTGAGCGAGCGAGCGGCGAGTGGCGAACAGCGAGCGAAGCGAGAGGCAGCACCGTCCCTGCTATACGAATGCCCCATCCATCCTTGTGCCATCCGGGAGGTTCCAGGGTGCTGAGATGGATGACGTTTTGCTCCGCCCACGTCGTTCGCCGCAGCACGCAAGAAATGCCCAAAAACTAGCCAAAACAACCCAAAAACGGGCCAAAAATGGCCATTTTTGGCTGAGCGAGCGAGCGGTGGATAGCGAGCGAAGCGAGAGGCAGCACAATCCCTGCTATACGAAAGCCCCATCCTGCCCTGTACCACCCGGGGGTTTCCAGGGTGCTGAGACAGCTAACGTTTTGCTCTGCTCACGTCGTTAGCCACTACACGCAAAAATAGCCCAAAATCTAACCAAAACAACCCAAAAAGGAGCCAAAACTGGCCATTTTTGGCTAAGCGAGCGAGCGGCGAGCGGCGGACAGCGAGCGAAGTAATAGGGAACACCGTCCCTGCTATACGAATGCACCATCCAGCCCTGTGAGACCCGGGGGGTTCCAGGGCGCTGAGATGGCTGACGTTTTGCTCCGCTCACGTCGTTCGCCGCCGCACGCAAGAACAGCCCAAAAACGGGCCCAAACTTGCCATTTTTGGCTGAGCGAACGATAGGCAAGCGGCGGACAGCGAGCGAAGCGAGAGGCAGCACCATCCCTGCTATATGAATGCCCCATCCTGCCTTGTGCCGCTTGGGGGGTTCCAGGGTGCTGAGAAGGCTGACGTTTTGCTCCGCTCACGTTGTTCGCCGCGGCACGCAAGAACGGCCCAAAATTTGGCCAAAACAACCCAAAAACGGGCCAAAACTGGCCATTTTTGGCTGAGCGAGCGAGCAGCGAGCGGCGGACAACGAGAGAAGTGATAGGCAGCAACGTCCCTGCTATACGAATGCCCCATCCAGCCTTGTGCCGCCCGAGGGGTTCCAGGGTGCTGAGATGGCTGAAGTTTTGCTCCGCTCATGTCATTCGCCGCGGCACGCAAGAACGGCCCAAAAACTGGCCAAAACAACACAAAAAGGGACAAAACTGGCCATTTTTGCCTAAGCGAGCGAGCGAAGCGAGAGGCAAGACAGTCCCTGCTATACGAATGCACCATCCTGCCCTATGCCACCCGGGAGGGTCCAGGGTGCTGAGATGGCTGACATTTTGCTCTGCAAACGTCGATCGCCGTGGCACACAAGAACTGCCCAAAAACAGGCCAAAACAGCCCAAAAACGGGCCAAAACTTGTCATTTTTGGCTGAGCGAGCGAGGGGCGAGCGGTGGACAACGAGCAAAGCGAGACGTAGGACCGTCCCTGCTATACGAATGCACCATCCAGCCCTGTGCCACCAGGGGGGGTCCAGGGTGCTGAGATGGCTGACATTTTGCTCCGCTAACGTCGTTCGCCGTGGCACACAAGAACTACCCAAAAACAGGCCAAAACAGCCCACAAAATAGCCAAAAATGCCATTTTTGGCTGAGCGAGCGAGCGGCGAGCGTTAGACAGCGAGCGAAGTGAGAGCCAGCACCGTCCCTGCTATACGAATGCACCATCCAGCCCTGTGCCACCCGGGGGGGTCCAGGGTGCTGAGATGGCTGACGTTTTGCTCCGCTCATGTCGTTCGCCACGGCACAAAAGAACGGCCCAAAAACTGACCAAAACAGCCCAAAAAGGGCCAAAACTGGCCATTTTTGGTTGAGTGAGAGAGCGGCGGACAGCGAGCGAAGCGAGAGGCAGCACGGTCCCTTCTATACGAATGCCCCATCCTGCCCTGTGCCACTCGGGGGGTTCCAGGGTGCTGAGAAGGCTGACGTTTTGCTCCGCTCACGTCGTTCGCCGTGGCATAGAAGAACGGCCGAAAAACTGGCTAAAAGAGCCCACAAATGGCCAAAACCGGCCATTTTTGGCTGAGCGAGCGAGCGGCGAGCGACAGACAGCGAGCGAAGCAATAGGCAGCATCGTCCCTGGTATACGAATGCACCATCCAGCCCTGTGCCATCCGAGGGGTTCCAGGGTGCAGAGATGGCTGACATTTTGCTCCGCTCACGTCGTTCACCGCGGCATGCAAGAACTGCCCAAAAACTAGCCAAAACAGCCCAAAAACGGGCCAAAACTGGCCATTTTTTGCTGAGCGGGTGAGCGGCGGACAGCGAGCAAAGCGAGTGGCAGCACCATCCTTGCTATACGAATGCCCCATCCAGCCCTGTGCCACCCAGGGGGTTCCAGGGTGCTAAGATGGCTGACGTTTTGCTCCGCTCACGTCGTTCGCTGCGGCACGCAAGAACGGCCCAAAATCTTGCCAAAACAACCCAAAAACGGGCCAAAACTGGTCATTTTTGGCTGAGCGAGCGAGCAGCGAGCGGCGGACAGAGAGAGAAGCGATATGTAGCAACGTCCCTGCCATACGAATGCCCCATCCAGCCTTGAGCCACCCGGGGGGTTCCAGGGTGCTGATATGGCTGACGTTTTGCTCCGCTCTCGTCGTTCGCCGCGGCACACAAAAACGGCCCAAAAACTGGCCAAAACAGCCCAAAAAGGGACAAAACTGGCCATTTTTGTCTGAGCGAACGAGCAGCGAGCGGAGGATAGCGAGTGAAGCGAGAGATAGGACCGTCCCTGCTATACGAATGCCCCATCCAGCCCTGTGCCACTCGGGGGGGGTCAAGGGTGCTGAGATGGCTGACATTTTGCTCTGCTAACATCGTTCGCCATGGCACACAAGAACTGCCCAAAAACAGCCCAAAACAGCCCAAAAAACAACCAAAACTTGCCATTTTTGGCTGAGCGAGCGAGCGGCGATTGTTAGACAGCGAGCGAAGTGAGTGCCAGCACCGTCCCTGCTATACGAATGCACCATCCAGCCCTGTGCCACCCGGGGGGGTCCAGGGTGCTGAGATGGCTGACGTTTTGCTCCGCTAATGTCGTTCGCCGCGACACAGAAGAACGGCCCAAAAACTGACCAAAACAACCCAAAAAGGGCCAAAACTGGCCACTTTTGGTTGAGCGAGAGAGCGACGAGCGGGGACAGCGAGCGAAGCGAGAGGCAGCACGGTCCCTTCTATACGAATGCCCCATCCTGCCCTGTGCCACTCGGGGGGTTCCAGGGTGCTGAGAAGGCTGACGTTTTGCTCCGCTCACGTCGTTCGCCGCAGCATAGAAGAACAGCCGAAAAACTGGCCAAAAGAGCCCAAAAAGGGCCAAAACCGGCCATTTTTGGCTGAGCGAGCGAGCGACGAGCGACGAACAGCGAGCGAAGCAATAGGCAGCACCGTCCCTGCTATACGAATGCACCATCTAGCCCTATGCCATCCGAGGGGTTCCAGGGTGCTGAGATGGCTGACGTTTTGCTCCGCTCACGTCGTTCGCCGCGGCATGCAAGAACTGCCCAAAAACTAGCCAAAACAGCCCAAAAACGGGCCAAAACTGGTCATTTTTTGCTGAGCGGGCGAGCGGCGGACAACGAGCGAAGCGAGTGGCAGCACCATCCTTGCTATATGAATGCCCCATCCAGCCCTGTACCACCCGGGGAGTTCTAGGGTGCTGAGATAGCTGACGTTTTGCTCCGCTTACGTCGTTCGCCGCGGCACGCAAGAACTGCCCAAAAATAGACCAAAACGGCCCAAAAACGGGCCAAAACTGGCCATTTTTTGCCGAGCGAGCGACTGACAGCGAGTGAAACGAGAGGCAGCACCGTCCCCGCTATACGAATGCCCCATCCTGTCCTGTGCCACCCGGGGTGTTCCAGGGTGCTGAGAAGGCGGACGTTTTGCTCCACTCACGTCGTTCGCCGTGGCACAAAAACAGGCCAAAACAACCAAAAAACAAGCCAAAACAACCCAAAGACAGGCCAAAATAACCGAAAAACATGCCAAAACTGGCCATTTTTTTGCTGAGCGAGCGAGCGGCGAGCGGAGGACACCTAGCGAAGCAAGAAGCAGCATCGTCTATGCTATACGAATACACCATCCTGCCCTGTACCACTCGGGGAGTTCCAGGGCGCTGAGATGGCTGACGTTTTGCTCCGCTCACGTCGTTCACCGTGGCATGCAAGAACTGCCCAAAAACTGGCCAAAACGGCCCAAAAACGGGCCAAAACTGGCCATTTTTTGCTGAGCGAGCGAGCGACGAGCGGTGGACAGCGAGCGAAGCAAGAGGAAGCACCGTCCCTCCTATACGAATGCCCCATCCTGCCCTGTGCCACCCGGGGGGTTCCAGGGTGCTGAGAAGGCTGAAGTTTTGCTCCTCTCACGTTGTTCGCCGCGACACACAAGAACGGCCCAAAAACTGGCCAAAAGTGCCCAAAAACTGGCCAAAACTGGCCATTTTTTGTTGAGCGAGCGAGCGGCGAGCGGCGGACAGCGAGCGAAGCGAGAGGCCGCACCGTCCCTGCTATACGAATGCACCATCCAGCCCTGTGCCATCTGAGGGGTTCCAGGGTGCTGAGATGGCTGACGTTTTGCTCCGCTCACATAGTTCGCCGCGACACGCAAGAACTGCCCAAAAACTAACCAAAACAGCCCAAAACAGGCCAAAACTGGCCATTTTTTACTGAGCGGGCGAGCGGTGGACAACGAGCAAAGTGAGAGGCAGCACTATCCCTGCTATACGAATGCCCCATACAGCCCTGTACCACCCAGGGGGTTCCAGGGTGCTGAGATGGCTGACGTTTTGCTCCGCTCACGTCGTTAGCCGCGGCACGCAAGAACGGCCAAAAATCTAACCAAAACAACCCAAAAACGGTCCAAAAGTGGCCATTTTTGGCTGAGTGAGCGAGCAGCGAGTAGCGGACAGCGAGCGAAGCGAGAGGCAGCACCGTCCCTACTATACGAATGCCCCATCCTGCCCTGTGCCACCCGGGGGTTTCCTGGGTGTTGAGATGGCGGACGTTTTGCTCCGCTCACGTCGTTCGCCGCGACACACAAGAACGGGCCAAAAACTGGCCAAAAGAGCCCAAAAACGGGCCAAAACTTGCCATTTTTGGCTGAGCGAGAGAGCGGCGAGCGACGAACAGCGAGCGAAGCGAGAGGCAGCACCGTCCCTGCTATACAAAGGCCTTATCCAGCCTTGTGCCACCCGAGGGGTTCCAGGATGCTGAGATGGGTGACGTTTTGCTCCGCTCACGTCGCTTGCCGCGGCATGCAAGAACTACCCAAAAACTGGCCAAAACGCCCCAAAAACGGGCCAAAACTGGCCATTGTTGGCTGAGCGATCGAGCGGCGAGCGACGGACAGCGAGCGAAGCGAGAGGCAGCACCGTCCCAACTATACGAATGCCCCATCCAACCCTATGCCACCCGGGGGGTTCCAAGGTGCTGAGATGGCTGACGTTTTGCTCCGCTCACGTCGTCCGCCACGGCACACAAGAACATCCCAAAAACATGCAAAAACAGCCCAAATACGGCCCAAAATTGGTCATTTTTGGCTGAGCGAGAGAGTGGCGAGCGGCAGACAGCGAGCAAAGCGAGAGGCAGCACCATCCCTGCTATACGAATGCACCATCCAGCCCTGTGCCACCCGGGGGGGTCCAGGGTGCTGAGATGGCTGACGTTTTGCTCCGCTTACGTCGTTCGTCGCGGCACACAAGAACGGCCCAAAACTGGCCAAAACAGCCCAAAAAGGGTCAAAACTGGCCATTTTTGGCTGAGCGAGTGAGCGGCGAGCGGCGAACAGCGAGCGAAGCGAGAGGCAGCACCGTCCCTACTATACGAATACCCCATCCAGCCCTGTGCCACCCGGGGGGTTCCAGGGTGCTGAGATGGCCGATGTTTTGCTCTGCTCACGTCGTTCACCGCGGCACGCAAGAATGGTCCAAAATCTGGCCAAACCGGACCAAAAACAAGACCAAATTGGCCATTTTTGGCTGAGCTATCGAGTGGCGAGCAACGGACAGCGAGTGAAGCGAGAGGCAGCACCGACCTTGCTATACGAATGCACCAACCAGCCCTATGCCACCCGGGGGGTCCAGGGTGCTGAGATGGCTGACATTTTGCTCCGCTCACGTTGTTCACCGCGGCACATAAGAACTGCCCAAAAACTGGCCAAAACGGCCCAAAAACGGACCACAATTGGCCATTTTTGGCTCAGCGAGCGAGCGATGTGCGGCGGACAATGAGCAAAGCGAGAGGGAGCACCATCCCTGCTGTACGAATGCCCCATCCAGCCCTGTGCCATCCAGGGGGTTCCAGGGTGCTGAGATGGCTGACGTTTTCCTCCGCTCATGTCGTTCATCGCGGCACGCAAGAACTACACAAAAATAGCCATAACAACACAAAAACGGGCCAAAACTGGCCATTTTTGGCTGAGCGAGCGAGCGACGAGCGGCGGACAGCGAGCGAAGCGAGAGGCAGCACCGTCCCTGCTATACGAATGTCCCATCCAACCCTGTGCCACCCGGGGGGTTCCAGGGTGCTGAGATGGCTAACATTTTACTCCGCTCACGTCGTTCGCCGCGGCACACAGGAACAGCACAAAAACTGGGCAAAACAGCCCAAAAACGGGCCAAAATAGCCCAAATCGGGCAAAAACTGGCCATTTTTGGCTGAGCGAGCGAGCGGGGAGAGGGGGACAGCGAGCGTAGCGAGAGGCAGCACCGTCCCTGCTATACGAATGCCCCATCCAGCCTTGTGCCACCCAGGGGGTTCCCGGATGCTGAGATGGCTGATGTTTTGCTCCGCACAGGTCGTTCGCCGCGGGACGCAAGACCGGCCCAAAATCCGGCCAAAACAGCCCAAAAACGGGCCAAAACATGCCATTTTTGGCTGAGCGAGCGGCGTACATCGGGCGAAGCGATAGGCAGCACCGTCCCTGCTATACGAATGCCCCATCCAGCCCTGTGCCACCCGGGGGGTTTCAGGGTACTGAGATGGCTGACGTTTTGCTCCACTCATGTCGTTCGCCGCAGCATGCAAGAACTGCCCAAGAACTGGCCAAAACAGCCCAAAAACGGGCCAAAACTAGCCATTTTTGGCTGAGCGAGCGAGCAGCGGGCGGCGGACAACGAGCGAAGCGAGAGGCAGCACCGTCCCTGCTATACGAATGCCCCATCCAGCCCTGTGCCACCCGGGGGGTTCCAGGATGATAAGATGAAGGATATTTTGCACCGCACACATCATTCGCCGTGGCACACAAGAACGGCCCAAAATCTGGCCAAAACAGCCCAAAAACGGGCCAAAACTGGCCATTTTTGGCTGAGCGAGCGAGCGGCGAGTGGCTGACAACGAGCGAAGCTAGCGGCAGCACCGTCCCTGCTATACGAATACACCATCCAGCCCTGTGCTACCCAGGGGGTTCCAGGGTGCTGAGATTGCTGACGTTTTGCTCCGCTCACGTCGTTCACCGCGGTACACAAGAACGGCCCAAAAACAGGCCAAAACAACCCAAAAATGGGCCAAAACAGGCCTTTTTTGGCTGAGCGAGTGAGCGGCGGACAACGAGCGAAGCGAGAGGCTGCACCATCCCTGCTATACGAATGCACCATCCTGCCCTGAGCCACCCGGGGGGGTCCAGGGTGCTGAGATAGCTGACGCTTTCGGCACGTCATCGTTTCGCCAAGCACACAAGAACCAACCAAAAAACTGGCCAAACGGCCCAAAAGGGGCCAAAACTGGCCATTTTTTTTGGGCGAAGCGAAAGGGCGAAGCGGGCGGACAACGAGTGAAGCTAGAGAGGCAGGACCGTCCATACTATACGAATGCACCATCCAGCCCTATGCCACCCAGGGGGGTCCAGGGTGCTGAGATGGCTAATGTTTTGCTCCGCTCTCGTCGTTCGCTGCGGCACACAAGAACTGCCCAAAAACAGGCCAAAACAACCAAAAAATGGGCCGAAACTGGCCATTTTTGGTTGAGTAAGCGAGCAGCAAGCGGCGGACAGCGAGCGAAGCGAGAGGCCGTACCATCCCTACTATACGAATGCCCCATCCAGCCCTGTCCCACCCGGGGGGTACCAGGGTGCTGAGATGGCTGACGTTTTGCTCCGTTCACGTCGTTCGTCGCGGCATGCAAGAACTGCCCAAAAACTGGCCAAAACGGCCCAAAAACTGGCCATTTTGGTTGAGCGAGCGAGCGGCGAGCAACGGACAGCGAACGAAGCTCGAGGCAGCACCGTCCCTGCTATACGAATGCCCCATCCAGCCCTGTGCCACCCGGGGGGTTCTAGGGTGTTGAGATGGCTGACGTTTTGCTCCGCACACATCGTTCACCGCGACACGCAAGAACTGCCCAAAAACTGGCCAAAAACGGCCCAAAAACGGCCAAAACTGGCCATTTTTGGTTGAGCGAGCGAAGCAAGAGGCAGCACCGTCCCTACTATACGAATGCCCCATCCAGCCCTATGCCACCCGGGGGGTTCCAGGGTGCTGAGACGGCTGACGTTTTGCTCTGCTCACATCGTTTGCCCGGCACACAAGAACGACCGAAAAACTTACAAAAACAGCCCAAAAAGGGGCCAAAACTGGCCATTTTTTGTTGAGCGAGCGAGCGGCGGACAACGAGCGAAGCGAGAGGCAGCACCGTCCCTGCTATACAAATGTTCCATCCAACCCTATGCCACCCGGGGGGTTCCAAGGTGCTGTAATGGCTGACGTTTTGCTCCGCTCACATTGTTCGCCGCGACACACAAGAACTACCCAAAAACTGGCCAAAACAGCCCAAAAACGGGCCAAAACTGGCCATTTTTGGCTGAGCTAGCGAGCGACGAGCGGCGGACAGCGAGCGTAGCGAGAGGTAGCAACATTCCTGCTATAAGAAAACCCCATCCAGCCCTGTGCCACCCGGGGGTTCCATGGTGCTGAGATGGTTGACGTTTTGCTCCGCTCACGTCGTTCACCGCGGCATGCAAGAACTACCCAAAAACTGACCTAAACGACCCAAAAACAGGCCAAACCTGTCCATTTTTGTCAAAGCGAGCGAGCGACGAGTGGCGGACAGCAAGCGAAGCGAGAGGCAGCAACGTCTCTTCTATAGGAATGCCCCATCCAGCCCTGTGCCACCCGGGGGGATCCAGGGTGCTGAGATGGCTGACGTTTTGCTCCGCTAACGTCGTTCGCCACAGCACACAAGAACGACCCAAAAACATGCCAAAACAGCCCAAAAACGGGCCAATACTTGCCATTTTTGGTTGAGCGTGCGAGCGGTGAGCGGAGGACAGCTAGCAAAGCGAAAGGCAGCACCATCCCTGCTATACTAATGCACCATCCAGCCCTGCACCACCCGGGGGGTTCCAGGGTGCTGAGATGGGTGACGTTTTGCTCCACACATGTTGTTCGCCGTGGCACGCAAGAACTGCCCAAAAACTGACCAAAACGGCCCAATAACAGGCCAAAACTGGCCATTTTTGGCTGAGCGAGCGAGCGGCGAGCGGCGGACAGCGAGCGTAGTGAGAGGCAGCATCTTCCCTGTTATACGAATGCCCCATCCAGCCCTGTGCCACCCGGGGGGTTCCAGGGTGCTGAGATGGCGGACGTTTTGCTCCGCTAACGTCGTTCGCCACGGCACACAAGTTCGGCCCAAAAACAGGCCAAAACAGCCCAAAAATGGGCCAAAACTGGCCATTTTTGGCTGAGCGAGCGAGCGATGTGCGGCGGACAACGAGCAAAGCGAGAGGCAGCACCATCCCTGCTATACCTATGCCGCATCCAACCCTGTGCCATCCAGGGGGTTCCAGGGTGCCGAGATGGCTGATGTTTTGCTCCGCTCACGTCGTTCATCGCGGCACGCAAGAACTACCCAAAAACTAGCCAAAACAGCCCAAAAACGGACCAAAACTGGCCATTTTTGGCTGAGCGAGCGAGCGGCGAGCGGCGGACAGCTAGCGAAGCAAGAGGCAGAACCGAACCTGCTATACGAATGCCCCATCCAGCCCTATGCCACCCGGGGGGTTCCAGGGTGCTGAGATGGCTGATATTTTGCTCCGCTCACGTCGTTCACCGCGGCACATAGGAACGGCCCAAAAACAGGCCAAAACAGCCAAAAAAGGGCCAAAACTGGCCATTTTTGGCTGAGCGAGCGAGCGGCGAGCGGCGGACAACGAGAGAAGCGATGGGCATCACCGTCGTTGCTATATGAATGCCCCATCTAGACCAGTGCCACTCTGCGGGTTCCAAGGTGCTGAGATGGCTGACGTTTTGCTCCGCGAACGTCGTTCGCAACGACACGCAAGAACGACCCAAAAACAGGCCAAAACAACCCAAAAAAGGGCCAAAACTGGCCATTTTTGGCTGAGCGTGCGAGCGGCGAGCGGCGGACAGTGAGAGAAGCGATTGGCAGCACCGTCCCTGCTATATGAATGCCCCATCCAGCCTAGCGCCACCCGGGGGGTTCCTGGGGGCTGAGAAGGCTGACGTTTTGCTCCACTCACGTCGTTCGCCGCGACACGCAAGAACTGCCCAAAAACTACCAAAACGACCCAAAAACAGGCCAAAACTGGTCATTTTTGGCTGAGCGAGCAAGTAGCGAGCGGCGGACAACGAGCAAAGTGAAAGGCAGCACCGTCCCTGCTACACGAATGCCCCATCCTGTCCTGTGCCACCCGGGGGATTCCAGGGTGCTGAGATGGCTGACGTTTTGCTCCGCTAACGTCGTTCCCCATGGCACACAAGAACGGCCCAAAAACAGGCCAAAACAACCCAAAAACAGGCTAAAACAGGCCATTTTTGACTGAGCGAGCGAGCGGCGAGCGGTGGACAACGAGAGAAGCGATAGGCAGCACCGTCCCTGCTATATGAATGCCCCATCCAGCCTAGTGCCACCCTGGGGGTTACAGGGGGCTGAGATGGTTGACGTTTTGCTCCACTCACGTCGTTCGCCGCGGCACGCAAGAACTGCCCAAAAACTGGCCAAAACGGCGCAAAAACGGGCCAAAACTGGCCATTTTTTGCTGAGTGAGCGAGCGGCGAGCGGCGGACAGCGAGCGAAGAGAGAGGCTGCACCGTCCCTGCTATACGAATGCCCCATTCAGCCCTGTGCGACCTATGGGATTCGAGGATGCTAAGATGGCTGATGTTTTGCTCCACACAGGTCTTTCACTGCGACACGCAAGAACGGCCCAAAATCTGGCCAAAACAACCCAAAAAGGGGCCAAAACTGGCCATTTTTGGCTGAGCGAGCGGCGGACAGCGAGCGAAGCGATAGGCAGCACCGTCCCTGCTATACAGATGCCCCATCCAGCCCTGTGCCTCCCGGGGGGTTCCAGGGTGCTGAGATAGTTGACGTTTTGCTCCGCTCACGTCGTTCGCCGCGGCACTCAAGAACTGCCCAAAAATTGGCCAAAACGGCCCAAAAACGGGCCAAAACTGGCCATTTTTGGCTGAACGAGTGAGCGACGAAGCGGCGGACAACGAGCGGGCCAGAGGCAGCACCGCCCCCGCTATATTTAATGCCCCATCCAGCCCCTGTGCCACCCGAGGTGTTCTAGGGTGCTGAGATGGTTGAAGTTTAGCCTCGGCCACGCCGCTCACCGCGGCACACAAGAACGGCCCAAAAACTGGCCAAAAAACAGCAAAAAAGGGACAACCGGCCATTTTTGCCCGAGCGAAAGCGAAAGTGGCTTAGAGAAGCGCAGAGGCAGGACCGGCCCTACTATATACGAATGCACCATCCAGCCCTGTGCCACCCGGGAGGTCCAGGGTGCCGAGATGGTCGACGCTTTGCTCCACTCACGTTGTTCGCCGCGGCACTCAAGAACTGCCCAAAAACTGGCCAAAACGGCCCAAAAACGGGCCAAAACTGGCCATTTTTGGCTGAGCGAGCGAAGCAAGAGACAGCACCGTCCCTGCTATACGAATGCCCCATCCAGCCCTGTGCCACACGGGGATTTCAAGGATGCTGAGATGGCTGATGTTTTGGTCCGCACAGGTCGTTCGTCGCGGCATGCAAGAACGGCCCAAAATCTGGCCAAAACAGCCCAAAAACGGGCCAAAACTGGCCATTTTTGGCTGAGCGAGCGGCGGACAGCGAGCGAAGTGATAGGCAGCACCGTCCCTGCAATACGAAAGCCCCATCCAGCCCTGTGCCTCCCGGGGGGTTCCAGGGTGCTAAGATGGCTGACGTTTTGCTCTGCTCACGTCGTTCGCCGCGGCACGCAAGAATGGTCCAAAATCTGACCAAAACGAACCAAAAATGGGACAAAACTGGCCATTTTTTGCTGAGCTAGCGAGCGGCGAGCAACAGACAGCGAGTGAAGCGAGAGGCAGCACCGTCCCTACTATACGAATGCACCATCCAGCCCTATGCCACCCGGGGGGGTCCAGGGTGCTGAGATGGCTAACTTTTTGCTCTGCTCACGTTGTTCACCGCGGCACGCAAGAACTGCCCAAAAACTGGCCAAAACGGCCCAAAAATGGACCAAAACTGGCCATTTTTGGTTGTGCGAGCGAGCGAAGCGAGAGGCAGCACCATCCCTGCTATACGAATGCCCCATCCAACCCTGTGCCATCCAGGGGGTTCCAAGGTGCTGAGATGGCTGACGTTTTGCTCCGCTCACATCGTTCATCGCGGCACGCAAGAACTACCCAAAAACTAGCCAAAACAGCCCAAAAACGGGCCAAAACTGGCCATTTTTGGCTGAGCGAGCGAGCGGCGAGTGGCGGATAGCGAGCGAAGCGAGAGGCAGCACCGTCCTTGCTATACGAATGCCCCATCTAGCGCTGTGCCACCCAGGAGGTTCCAGGGTGCTGAGATGGCTTACATTTTGTTCCGCTCACGTCGTTCGCCACGACACACAGGAACGGCCCAAAAACAGGCCAAAATAGCCCAAAATTGGGCCAAAACAGCCCAAATCAGGCAAAAACTGGCCATTTTTGACTGAGCGAGCGAGCGGGGAGAGGCGGACATCGAGCGTAGCGAGAGGCAACACCGTCCCTGCTATACGAATGCCCCATCCAGCCTTGTGCCACCCGGGGGGTTCCGCGGTGCTGAGATGGCTGACGTTTTGTTTCGGCTTTCACGTTCGGGCCGTGGCACGCAAGAACTGCCTAAAAAACTAGCCAAAAACAGCTAAAAAACATGCCAAAACTGGCCATTTTTGGCTGAGCGAGAGAGAGCGACGAAGCGACGGACAGCGAAATGGCGGGGAGACAGCAACCGCCCCTGCTATACGAATGCCCCATCCCGCCTTTGTGCCACCCGGGGTTCCTGGATGATGAGATGGTTGATGTTTTGTTCGCGACAAGTCATTCGCCACGCGACGCAAGAACGGGCCCAAAATCTGGCCAAAACAGTCCAAAACTGGCCATTTTAGCCGAGCGAAGGGCGAACAGTGAGCTGGGTTTATAGGTAGTACCATCCCGCTATATTTAATGCCCCATCCAAAGATTGTGCCACCCGGGGTTCCAGTGGTACTCGAAATGGCTGACATTTTGTTCGCCATGTTGTTCACCGCGCATGCAAGAACTGCCCAAAAAACTGGTCAAAACAGCCCAAAATGGCCAAAACTAGCCATTTTTTTTGCTGTTTAGCGAAGCGGCGAGTGGTGGCGACAGCCAGCAAAGCGAGAGGCAAAAACCGCCCCCTTATAACGAATGCCCCATCTAGCCTTGTGCCATCCGGGGGGGTCCAGAGTGCTGAGATGGCTGACGTTTTGCTCCGCCCACGTCGTTCGCCGCGGCACGCATGAAATGCCGAAAAACTAGCCAAAACAGCCCAAAAACGAGCCAAAACTGACCATTTTTGGCTGAGCGAGCGAGCGGCGAGCGGCGAACAGCGAGCAAAGTGAGAGGCCGCACTATCACTGCTATAGGAATGCCCCATCCAGCCCTGTACCACCCGGGGGGTTCCAGGGTGCTGAGATGGCTGACGTTTTGCTCCGCTCACGTCATTAGCTGCGGCATGCAAGAACAGCCCAAAATCTAACCAAAACAACCCAAAAACGGGCCAAAACAGGCCATTTTTGGCTGAGCGAAAGCGAGCGGTGAGCTGGCGGACAGTGAACGGCGATAGGGGAGCACCCGCCCCTCGTTATACGAATCAGACCATCTAGCCCTGTGACACCCGGGGGGTTCCAGGGCGCTGAGATGGTTGACGTTTTGCTTCGCTCATGTCGTTCGCTGCGGCACGTAAGAACATGCCCAAAAACTGGCCAAAACGGCCCTAAAGGGTCGTTTGCGGGTTTGAGTAGTCGGCTAGTGCATGTACCGTAACTTCGATCGATTATGGCTCTTCTTTTGTATCTTCTACTTCATGTTCCAAGCTCTCTTCTGAATGTTCAATGACCTCTTCTTTTATTGGTTCAATCATAAGAAGTCTCCCTTTACTATAGCGATGCTCACTTACTCTTACCACTCGTCACAATGCCAACATAAATTTTCGATATCGCCTCCCAAGCTCTTTCTCCTGTTAACCCTTTGGTGTAGGGACTTGGTCGACAGTAGGGGGCTGAGGGCTTCAATATTACTGGTTGAGGAGTGACCCTAGTCCTCCGGAAGCTTCATGGTTCAATTGTTCTCTTGATGTCGTGGCTTAAAGAGATGGCTGCCATAAGTTTATAACGGGTTGTCGCGCTTTTAACTTCTCCTCGGATCTCCGGCTTCAAGCCCTCATTGAAGGTCCTCAATAGCTGTTTTTGAGACCAATCATGAGTTTGATTAGATAACCTTTCAAACTTGGTTTGGTACTCCTGAATGGTGGATGTTTGTCGGATCTTTGCTAGTTGTCCATCAATATTCTCGTAATCGGTTGGTTTGAAGCGTATCAGCAGTCCTTCTTTGAATTGTTGCCATGAAAATACTCCATAGGTATGTTCAAACCAGTCAAACCACTGTATAGCATCCCCTTCAAGATGTATAGCTGCAATTTTCACCATAGATGCATCTGCGATTTTGTGGTACCGAAAATATCGCTCCGCGCGCGAGATCCAACCAATCGGGTCTCCTTCTTCCCATCTAGGGAAGTCCACTCTCATGCATGGATAGTTGAGGTTGGTCATAGAGCTCCTCTCTTGGAAGTCATATCTTTGGGCTTGGTGCGATTGGGCAAAGCTCTCTTTGATGTGATTTCTTCGGGCTTAGTGGTCGGGCCCAACTGAAGTTCGGTAAATAGCATCCCAATCTTATCCTCTATTCGTGCCTCGAAGGCTTCAAATTTAGCATTGAATACCTCCTCAGATATCATAGTATATGCTGTCTAATCTATGATATCAAGATCTCTTTGTTGTCGGGTTAAAGGTATGTATTGGTTCGAGAGAGGTGATAATCTAAAGGGTTGGTAGATTGGCGGATGTATGCTACGGTTTAGGCTTGTTTTGTGGCTATTTTGGGTGCAGGTTGAGGGTGTGGTTTGGTAGAGTTTTAGGGCTGTAGATAAAAAAAGTTTTGGATCTGTGGTAGATAGTAGCAAAGGTTTGGTAGAAATCAATGGAAGTTGCAGCAAGTATGTGCTGTCTTATAAGAGTAGAATTGTCGTCAAGAAACAACGGTTTTCAAACATAATTCCCACCAAAAACGTGAGAGAATTGAGGAGGGAATTGATAGCAAAATCACAATTTATATGATAGTAAGGATATCTAATTTAATCAAGAAAATTTCGGCAGTATAACAGCAAGGAAATTGGTAAGTTATGATTGCAGAATTCTCGTCGAGAAATTGCAGCAGGTTACGATGAAAATTTGCAGAAACATAAAATCGTTTTTAGAGATGATTTTTTATAGATCAATCTTAGATGGAAGCCAAGATGATCTATGAAGTGTATAAGAAATTTCATTCAAAAAAAGATTGCAAATAGATGGGTTAAGGCAACAATATGCTAACTGAAATTTTCTGCAGCACAGATTTTTAAGTATAGCAGATTAGAGGCAAAAAAAGATCAGTGGTTTATATTGAGAATTTTTTTTTATGAAACCAAAGGAATCTGCTATTAGGAAATGTCAAAGATGTTATAAAAATTTCGAAGAGATTTGGATAGAAAAAAAAAAATAGTAGCAAGATCAAACAGACGGTGCTATACGGTTGAATTTTGCAATGTATCTTTCATCAGAGAGATGAAAACTTTATGACGAAAAGTATATGCAGCAATATAGGAATAATTTTTTTTTGGGATTTTCAAATAAGGATAACTAAAATTGCAGCAGCAGTAAGGTAGAAAACCAGAACCTGTTGTAATTCACGGGAGATCAAAGGATGATCCGTGGTGGTGGAGATGACGGTGGAATTTGATTAACGATCTCTTAAGCAATTGTGGGAATTGCTTTGAGCGGTTGTGGAGGGTTGATGGATGGCTATAGAAGGGCAGCAAGATGCCAAGAACGCTGCTTCGATACCAGGTGTTAGAACCCTTGCAGATTCTAAACTTGGGGTTGATCTCTTTAGGGGATCGGCCTCCTTGGAACTCTATAGGGTTCCTCCTCCAAGTTGCTGCTCAAAGGCAGTTATTAGAACCCTTGCAGATTCTTAACTTGGGGTTGATCTCTTTAGGGATCGGCCTCCTTGGAACTCTATAGGGTTCCTCCCCCCCCCAAGTTGCTGCTCAAAGGCTGTAGAAAAGATTCATCTATTGCTTATGAAAAGAGGAGGAATACATGGCTATTTATAGGGTTTCTAAACCGTAACTCCTAATAGGACTCCACCAAGACTTCTACCAAGAATCCTTCCTCTAACCAACTCCTAATAGACTTCTAATCAAGACTCCTATTTCTTTTTACAACTCCTAATTTATCTCTAAGAAACAATCTCCTAACCCTAGCCGGCCTCTTCACCTCTTTAATAGGGGTCGGTTTAGTTAGGTTTTTTACATGAATGTCCCAATAAATTAGGACTCTCCTAGCTAGAGTTCTAACACAAGCGAAGCGGGCGGACAGCCAGCTAAGGAGAGGCAGCACTATCCCCTGCTATACGAATGCCCCATACAGCCCTGTACCACCCGGGGTTCTGTGGTGCTGAGATGGTCGACGCTTTTGCGGGCCACGTCGTTAGCCACGCGACGCAAGAACGGCCCAAAATCTAACCAAAAAAACGCGCAAAAAACGGGCCAAAAGGCCATTTTTGGTTGAGCGAGCGGAAGCCGGGCGGATAGCGATGGTTTAGAGGGAGCAACCGCCCTTGTTATACAAATGCACCATCCAGCCCCCCGTACACCCGGGGTTCTAGGGCACGACGGGTTAACGTTTTTTGTCCGGCCACTGCTCGGCCGCAAGACACAAGAACGGCCCAAAAACGCAAAAAAAGAGAAAAAAAACAGGCCAAACCGCCATTTTTTGGTTGAGCGAAATGAGCGGCGAAGCGGCGGACAGCGAGCGGCGAGAGGCAGCACCATCCCTGCTATAATGAATGTCCTATCTAGCCCTGGCCACCCGGGGTTCCAGGGTGCTGAGATGGCTGACGATTATACGCCACGTCGCTCACCGCGCACACAAGAACTGCCCAAAAAACTAGCTAAAACAACCCAAAAAAAAGGGCCAAACTGGCCTTTTTTTTTTTGGAAAGGCGGACAGCGGACAGCGAAGCGGCGAGTGGCAGCACCATCCTTGTTATACGAATCGCCCCATCCAGCCCTATACCACACGGGGGGTTCCAGGGTGCTGAGATGGCTGACGCTTTGTTCGCTTTACATCGCTCACCAAGGGCACACAAGAACTGCCCAAAAAACTGACCAAAACGGGCCAAAAACGGCTAAACCTGGCTATTTTTGGTTGAGCGAGCGAAAGGGCGAAGCGGGCGGATAGCGAAGCGGCGAGAGGCAGCACCGCCCCTGCTATACGAATGCCCCATCCTGTCGGTACAACCCGGGGTTCCAGGTGCAGAGATGGTTGACGCTTTGTTCGCTTAACATCGCTGGCGCACGGACACACAAGAACAGCCCAAAAACAGGCCAAAACAACAGAAAAACGGGCCAAAACTAGCCAGTTTTGGCTGAGCGAAGCGCGAGCAGAGAGAGGACAGCTAGCTGGGTTTAGAAGCAGCACCGCCCCTGCTATAATGAATAATGACCATCCAGCCCTGTACACCCGGGGTTCCAGGGCTCTGAGATGGTCGACGCTTGGCTATGCTCACGCTCATTCACCCGCCACGCAAGAATTGCCCAAAAAACTGGTTGAAAAGAGCCCAAAATGAGCTAAAACTAGCCATTTTTGGCTAAGCGGTTGAATCTCGATTTTGATGATGAAACCACCGATATGTGTTTATAATTTAAACTGCATTTTGAGTGATGCAGGTCTACTCAATCAGAATTAGACGATTAACGCAGGAGGAACCGGAAACGGAGGAGATCACGCCGATATTGACGCAGAAGGCTTCGGACGCCGGGCATCGGGCTAAGGAGAGCGAATTGCACCAAGGATATCGGGTTAACGGATGGAGGTCAACCGATTGGGCAACAAGCCGCAAGAGAGGACGGACTGGAAGAATCGGACGAAACGCCAACCAATGACGCCGGGCAACGGAATGTCGATTCAAGGCGTTGTAATAACTGTTCAGATCAGAGTAGAGTTTTGAGCAGTGTGTGCAGGATTAACTATGATAAACAGAAAAAACACAAAGCAAGAATACGGGAGTCGAAGTTCGATGAACGCTTAAGAGTTCAAGAATCGAGGAGATGCTGCCGAACCAACCGAGAAGAAATCGGGAACTGTTGGAAGTTCGCCAAGAGATCGCCGGAGGTTCGCAGAGATCACCGGAGAAGTCTCAGCCTACTTTTAAAGTCATCACAAGTTCGGGAGCGTGCTTGGACCCCCGGTCGAAGGAAGTTCGTTTAAAAGCTCGCCGGAACAAGACTTGACGCTCATGGGTTAATAAATTGCTTAGGATGTGTTTTGTTATGTAGTTCATTTGTAATTAGGATTAAGATTAAGATGATAATCCCATATCCCGTTAGGGGCCAACCGGGGCCAAAGTCGATTTGGTTTGGGCTAAAAAAGAAAGCCAAACCAAGTGAATCTGAGAGCTAAAGCGGGTGGCACCGGTCAAAAAACTGACACTGGCTTGGCGGTGGCACCTCCCAGCACCCGAAAGGCCGGTGAGACCGCTATTGGCGGTGGCACCGGCCAAGATCGGGAACCCAAAGAGAATTTGAATTTTGAGCTCAAATTTTGGAGCCCAAATTTGAATCCTCTTGAGGCCTATAAATACCCCTCAAATCTCAGCTGAGAACACAACTTTTTTGAGCAGCAAGAGTTTGAGAGAAAGGTCTTAGAAAAGTGTTAGTTTGTCTTTTCAAGTTGCTAGTGTTCACCTCATCTCTTCTAAAAAATCTGTAAGAGAGTGAACCGCTTGTAAAGAGTTGTAAGAGGGTATTTACCCTTCCATTTCAAGAGACTTGCTAGTGGAAGGTGGGAGCCTCATCGAAGAGGGGCCTCAAGGGAGTAGGTCATTTGACCTAACCCACTCTAAAATCGGCGTGATCCTTGGTTTGCATTTTATTATTGCTATTTACATTATTGCAAACCTTCTTATATGCTTTAGTTCCTTATTACTTTTTACGCATATTTAAGAATACGCTTTCAAGATTAAGCTTGTCAAGTTCGGGCTTTATCATATTAAAAGATTTTTTTAAAAAACCGAAGTTTTAACTGCTGCACTAATTCACCCCCCTCTTAGTGCTGTCTCGATCCTAACAAAGCGAAGGAAGGGCGAATCACGGACAGCGAAATGGGCAGAGGCAGCACCGGCCCCTATTATAATTAATGCACCATCCAGCCCTGTGCCATCCGAGGGGTTCCAGGGTGCTGAGATGGCTGACGCTTTGCCCGCCACGCTGCTCTCCGCTGCACGCAAGAATTGCCCCAAAAACTAGCCAAAACTTGCCATTTTTTTACGAAGAAGAAGAAAGGCGACAGCGAAATGGGCGAGTGGTGGCACCATCCTGTTATACGAATAACCCCATCCTGCCCTGTACACCTGGGGTTCCAGGGTGCTAAGATGGTTGACGCTTTGTTCACCACGCCGTCGGCCGCCGGCACACAAGAACGCCCAAAATCGGGCTAAAAAGAGCCCAAAAACGGGTCAAAACTTGCCATTTTTGGCTGAGAGAGAGTGGCGGACAGCGAAGCGGGGAGAGGCAGCACCGTCCAAACTATACGAATCGCCCCATCCAGCCCCGGGCCACCCGGGGTTGAGGGTGTGAGATGGTTGATACTTTGTTCGCAAGGCCGCCTCCTGGCTGCACACAAGAACTACCCAAAACTGGTTAAAACGGTTCAAAAAGGCCAAAACTGTCCATTTTGGCTGAGCGAATGAAGCGGAAAAAGCAGCGGACAGCGAAAGCAAAGCGAGAGGCAGCACCGCCCCCGCTATAGTTTTAATACCCCATCCAGACCTGTGGCACACGGGGGTTCTGTGGTGCCGAGATGGTCGACGCTTTGTTATGCTCACGCTGTCCGCCGCGGGCAAAACAATAACGCCCCCAAAATGGGCTTAAACAGCCAAAAAAGGGCCAAAATTGGCCATTTTAGCTGTTGAAGCGATGGGCGAAACACGGATTGACAGCGAAGCGAAGCTTAGAGGCAGCACCGCCCCTGCTATTTTTTAATGCCCCATCCTGCCCGGGGTATACCCGGGGGTTCTAGGGTGCTGAAAAGGCTGACATTTTGTTCCTTCACGCCGTTTCGCCAATGACAAAGAAAGGCCCAAAAAATGGTTAAAAAGAGCCCAAAAACGAGCCAAAAATGGCCATTTTTTTGCTAAACGAGCGAAGGAAATGGACAGCGAAGCTTAAGCGAGATGCAGCACCGCCCCTGCTATACCGAATGCACCATCCAGGCCTGTGCCACCGGGGGGTTCCAGGGCACCGAGATTGCTGATGTTTTGTTCCGCCACGCCGTTAGCCACGCGACGCAAGAACTGCCCAAAACTGGCAAAACAGCCCGAAAACGCGCCAAAACTGGCCATTTTTGGCTGAGCGAAATGAAGCGTGAGCGCGTAACAGCGAAAGTGAAGCTAGAGGCAGCACCGCCCCTGCTATAACGAATGCCCCATCCTGCCTGGGCCCCACCGGGGTTCTGTGGTGTCAAAAGATCGACGCTTTACCTTCCTCTCGCCGCTCGCCATGGCTGGCACAAGAACGCTCCAACAACTGGGCCAAAAGAGCCGAAAAATGAGCCAAAACTGGCCAAAAGAGTGAAAAAAACGAGCCAAAACTGGCCATTTTGGTCAGGCGAAGCGAAAAATGACGAAAAATAACAATGAAGCGAAGCTTGAGAGGCAGCACCGCCCCTGCTATAATTAATGCACCATCCAGCCCTGTGCCATCCGAGAGGTTCCTGCGCTGAGATGGTTTACGTTTTGCTCCCGCCACGCCGCCCATCGCGGCAGGCAAGAACTGCCCAAAACTAGCCAAAACAGCAAAAAAACGGGCAAAAACTGGCCATTTTTTGCTTAGAGGGCGAAGCGGGCGGATAGCGAAGCGGGCGAGTGGCAGCACCATCCTTGTTATATATTTAATGCCCCATCTCCCTGGGTGTGTCACCGGGGGGGTTCCAGGTGGGAGAGATGGTTGACGCTTTTGTTCCGGCCACGCCGCTCGGGCCGGGCACACAAGAACGCCCAAAACTAGCCAAAAGAAAGAGCCAAAAACGGGCCAAAACTTGCCATTTTGACTTAGCGAATGAAATGGCGAACGGGTGGACAACGAAAGGGGCGATAGGGCAGCACCGCCTTATTATATTTAATGCACCATCCAGCCCTGTGACACCCGGGGGGTTCCAGTGTTGCTGAGATGGTTGACATTTTGCCCGCTCACGCCGCTCACCGCGACACATAAGAACTGGCCAAAACCGTCCAAAAAAACAGGCCAAAACTGGCCATTTGTGGCTGAGCGAGCGAAATGGCGAGTGGCGGGATACAGGAAGGAGAGAGGCAGCACTGCCCCTGCTATACAAATGCCCCATCCAGCCCCCAGTACACCCGGGGTTCCAAGGTGCCGAGATGGTTGACATTTTGCTCCCTCACATCGCTTCGCCAAGATGCAAGAACTAGCCAAAACGGCCAAAAAATGGGTCAAAACTGGTAATTTTTTTTGGCTGAGCGAGCGAAGCGGCGAAGGCGGACAGCAAGTTTAAGCCAGAGACAGCACCGCACCTGCTATACGGTGCCCCATCCAGCCCTGTGCCACACCCGAGGGTTTCTGGGTGATGCCGAGATGGCTGATGTTTTGTTTCTGCACAGGTCGCTCATCGCAAGCACGCAAGAACGGCCCAAAACCTACATAACAGCCCAAAAACAGGCCCAACCTGGCCATTTTTTGGCTGAGCGAAGGCGGACAGCGAGCAAAGCGATAGGGAAGCACCGCTCCTGCAACATTAATGCCCCATCCAGCCCTGTGCCACCCCGGGGTTCCAGTGCTGCTAAGATGGTCGACGCTTTTGATCACCACGCCGCTCGCCACGCACGCAAGAACTGCACAAAACTGGCCAAAACGCCCAAAATGGGCCAAAACTGGCCTTTTGGCTAACGAAATAGCGGGCGGCGGACATCGAAAGCAAAGCGAGAGGCAGCACCGGGCCCTCAAGGTTATACTTTAATAGCCCATCCAGCCCCCAGGTCGTTAGGATCGAGCAGCACTAAGAGGGGGGGGGGTGAATTAGTGCAGCGGATAAAAAACTTCGGTTTTAAAAAAAAAAATCTTTCAGATGAAGAGAGCCGAACTTGACAAGTTTAATCTTGAAAGCGATTTTAAAATGCGAAAGCAAAAAAGTAATAAGGAACTAGAGCATATAAGAAGATTTGCAATAATATAAATAATAATAATGAAACGCAAACCACAGATCACCGATTATAGAGTGGTTCGGGTCAAATGACCTACTCCACTTCATGAGGCCCTCTTCATGAGGCTCCCACCTTCCACTAGCCAAGTTTTTTTGAAATGGAAGGGTAAATAACCCTCTTACAACTTTTTACAAGCTGTTCACTCTCTTACAGATTTTCGAGAAGAGATGAGGTGAACACTAGCAAATTGAAAAGAAAGCAAGCTAACACTTTTCTAAGATCTTTTCTCAAACTCTTGCTGCTCAAAAGGTTGTGTTCTCACCTGAGATTTGAGGGGTATTTATAGGCCCTCAAGAGGATTCAAATTTGGGCTCCAAAATTTGGGCTCCAAAATTCAAATTCTCTTTTGTTTCATGTGGGCGGTGCCACCGCTTCAGCCAAGGTGCCAGGGGAAGCTTCAGAGGGAACAGTCGCCAGCCAAGGGTACACCCACTGGCTCTTTCACGGCTCACTTGGTTTGGCTTTTTTTAGCCCAAACCAATTCTGACTTTGGCCCCAGTTGGTTTCTTAACCAGGATATAGGATTATCTTCTTAATCCTAATCCTAATTACAAGTGAACTACATAACAAAACACATCGTAGCAATTTAATAAATCAATGTAACATCAAGTCTTGTTCATGAAGCTTTCCATTTTAACTTCCTTCGACGGGTCCAAGCATCCCCCAACTTGTGATGACTTTAATGAGTAGCTGAGACTTCTTGGTGATCTCATGGAACCTCCCCACGACATCTCTTCGGGTTAACTTCCAACAGTTCCCCATTTTTTCTGTTGGTTCCCGCAAAGATCTTCTTTTATTAAAATGACTTTAAACGCTCATCGAAACTCGACCGTATACTTTGCTTTGTGTTTTCTGTTTATCGAAGTTAATCCTGCACACTTAACTCAATAATATGGATTAGATCAATAACCTATCAATTGATTTTATCATCAAAACTGAGATTCAACAATCTCCTCTTTTGATGATGACAATCAATTGATGACCTGAGTTAAACATAACTCCCCCTATCTATATGCCATATTATGAAAAAAAAAAAAACACTTGAATTCCATCCCATTGATTCACATAACCCGATAAGTTCTAATGTAGAGCTTATCGCGGATCCTCATTAAACAATAGTGAGTACAAAACTTCTATGAAAATCATAAGTTAAATGAGAGGGGACGAATTTTAATTTTACTATGACGTAAGATAAAGATTTTCAATATAAATTTTATGATTTAGATGTAAGGCATGCTTTCAATATGATCAATCAATCTTGTGATATTTTTCAAGGATTTTGCAAGGCATATAAGTCATTCATATCAATCACTTTTCTTAAAGATTTTTGCAATTTTGTCATGCTATTAAGAATGATATAAGTCATCACTTTTCTCCCCCTTTTGTCATCAACAAAAAAAGAGACAAGCCATCTAAAAAATAGCATTTAACAAGGTTTATCATTGAAATTTGCCAGAAATAGTTTATCCAAAAGAAATCATGCAGATCAAAAACATACTTAAAAGATACCAAGAGTTATCTAAAAGGAAGGATCAGCTTATCGCTTAATCGATGACAAACTTTGAACTTGTTGTTAAAAAAGCAAACAGAACAGAATTAAAAGATACATCAGTTTAGTCCTTAGGAGGTAATCCACAATGCTGATACATGATATCCATTTTTTTCATTCAGTTGTCGAGTGTCTTGAAAATTTCAACTTGTTGATTTTGAATATGTTCTTGCTGTGGATTTGATCTGGAGACAAGTTCTGCCATAACGACCTTCTTCGAGGAGGAAATAGAGTTAAGGTGTTAAGGCGCCAAAAGGACTAGGAGGAGGAGATTCATTTCCCATAAGAATCGGGGTGTTTCGGGGTGTTCTATTTGTGGAGGAATTGATCCGCCCTTCTAGGCTGCCTAACCCATATGCCATTGCTAAAGGTGCACCTAAGTCTTTTTCAGCAGTTTTTATTTATTATGTTATATTTATCATTTTGAATAGATTCTTCATCTGGGTGGGATGCAAATGTCATAGGCATGAAGAAATCTAGTGATTAACCTCCCATATGGCATCATAGTATCTTTAGCCATAATATCCCGTATGTGTTGTCAATTGAGTACCCAAAACAATTATCCCAACCTGGTCATAATCCAATACATGGTACTCATCTCAATTTGACTTATTTTCACAAGATGAAATTGTTTGGGGAATATGATGCTTGTGATAATGTGATGAAGAATTTTAGCTGAAAGGCAGTAAGTGTTCACAGCCTTGGGTAGGAAGTCAAGGTTTGGGTTTGCAAAGATTGTTTCTACTGGTTTCAGATAGGTTGCTCCTATTGAGTTGACGTTCCATTTACCTTTTAAAATAGCATCCTCATATTTTTTCAGTTATGCCAATTAGCTCATAAATGGTGTTGTCAAATATTCTAATGGGTGTTCCTAGAAGGTAAGTGCTTAGGCTATTATTGTCTCTATATAGGTTGGCATAGAACAATCTAACTAATCATGATAGATTGGTTCATCTAGTTGCAGTAGTGGTAGAGCTTTTAGTGTGCAAAATACCTAATGGGATCTAAGTCTTCTAGTTCATCCAAGTCAACATATTTTCCCTTATGGATACCTCTGCCTTTCAAATTTTGGAAAACTATATACCCTTTTGATCTAAAAGATCATGGTCAAATGAATCTCCTTCAATCTTTTTTTTCCTTTTGATCTTTAGGAGCCATTATCTAGACAAGATGATGATGAAATTGTGAAAAATAAGCAAAGGAAAGAGAAAGGAAAAGAGGGAATGAGATATCAAAAAGAAGGATTTCAAGTGTTACCTTATGGAGATTATTGAGAGATGGAAGGCTTGGACCACCAAGAAACCTTCCCTAGTGTTTCTAAGAGGCGAATGAGGGTTAGAGGAAATGGGAGAGGGTTTGAGAGCTGG
>UBIG03000030.1:0-32500 GCA_900464855.2 Musa schizocarpa
TACTAGACCAGATATCATGTTTAGTGTAGGACTTTGTGCTAGGTTTCAATCAAATCCAAACTATCTCATCTTAAAAGTGTTAAAAGAATATTTAGGTATCTTAAAGGAACCCAAATTTAGGTTTATGGTATCCAAAATCTGAAAAATTTGATTTAATGGCTTACTGCGGGATGCCGATTTTGGGATGTAGGATAGATAGAAAGAGTACCTAAGGAACATGCCAATTTTTAGGACATGCACTTGTTTCTTGGACTTCCAAGAAAACAAAATTGGAGTAATGGCAACATCTCTACCAAAATTTAATACATTTCTGCAAGTGCATCTTTATTACCTGTTGTTTGGATGAAAAATACATTGGAAGACTATGGAATTCACTTTAAAAAATATTCCCATAAAATGTGATAATACTAGTGCCATATGTCTTACTAAAAATCCAATTCCACATTCTAGAACTAAGCACATCGGCGTTAGGCATCATTTCATCGTGATCATGTCCTTAACAATAATGTTGTTCTAGAATTCATTGACACAAAGCATCAATTAGCAGATATATTTACAAAAGCCTTGAATGAAGACCAATTTGAATTCATTAGAAGGGAATTAGGTATGTTAAATTATCCCTAAACAATAAACTTGTTTGATTGGATTTTCCGTAAAGTCTTTTCATCTTCTTTCCATTTCTCGGTGAATCTAATCATTTTCCTTCAAATTCCATATATGACATGTTGTGAAATCTCGAAAATCGATTTTGATGACTTGATTATGAATTTCAAGTTACCAATTTGATTTAAATAAGTTTGATCTAAATCATAATCTTGATCTTGCAAAATTGGAATCACAAATAATATCTTTGGCATTCATGAATTGATACTACAAATATGAAAGTATTGGCATTCATGACTTGAAACATTGTATGCTTAAATTAATCATTCTCTATGTTTCAAAATTCTTTAAATGCCTTATATGATGATTGAAAAGTAATGTTGAGATTTTAATGAATTTAATGATTTGAATGAGTTTGTATTCGAATTATGATCTTGATTTTGTGAAATTACTACTTGAATTTTTTTTATCCAATCTCTCTCTTGTACATCTACAATTTCTATTATTTATAGAAAGAATAGATTAGATAAATATGAATGCATGCTGAATTTTCCTCTAAAATGTACTCTGTAAAATATTTTTGCATACTCAATTTTCAATGATAAAATCGTTGTATGACAAAATATTGCTTCAAGTCTCATTTCCCTTTTTGTTGATGACAAAGGGGGAGAAAAGTGATGACTTATATCATTCTTAATAGCATGACAAAATATGAATTGCAAAATCTTTAAGAAAAGTGATTGATATGAATGACTTATATGCCTTGCAAAAATCTTTGAAAATATCACAAGATTGATTGATCATATTGAAAGCATGCCTTACATCTAAATCATAAAATTTATATTGAAAATCTTTATCTTCTGGTCGTAGTAAAATTGGTCCCCTTCTCATTTAACTTATGATTTTCATAGAAGTTTTGTACTCACTATTGTTTAATGAGGGACGATAAGCTCTCTGATTAGAACTTATCGGGTTATGCTTGAATCCAATGGGATGGAATTCAAGTGTTTTTTTATCTTCTCATAATATGGCATATAGATAGGGGAGTTATGTTTAACTTTCAGTCATCAATTGATTGTCATCATCAAAAGGGGAGATTGTTGAATCTCGGATTTTGATGATAAAATCAATTGATAGGTTATTTGATCTAATCCATATTATTGAGTTAAAGTGTGCAGGATTAACTTCTGATAAACAGAAAACACAAAGCAAGTATACCGGAGTCGAAGTTCGATGAACGTTTAAGAGTCGAAGAATCGTCGGAGATGCTACCGGAACCAACCGAGAAGAAATCGGGAACCTGTTGGAAGTTCACGAAGAAGAGATCGTCGGAGGTTTCGAGAGATCACCGAGAAGTCTCGGCTACTCATTAAAGTCATCACAAGTTTCGGGAGCATGCTTGGACCCGTCGAAGGAAGTTCGTCGGAAAGCTTCACGGAACAAGACTTGGCGTTCAGCAGTTATTAAATTGCTTAGGATGTGTTTTGTTATGTAGTTCACTTGTAATAGGATTAGGATTAAGAAGATAATCCTATATCCTGTTAGAGAACCAACTGGGGCCAAAAGTCATTTGGTTTGGGCTAAAAGAAAGCCAAACCAAGTGAACCAGGAGAGCTTGGTGGTGGCACCTCACAGGCTGGTGACACCAAGACCCAAAGATCGGGAACCCAAAAGAGAATTTGAATTTTGGAGCCCAAATTTGAATCCTCTTGAGGCTTATAAATACCCCTCAAAATCTCGGTGAGAACACAACCTTTTGAGCAGCAAGAGTTTGAGAGAAAGATCTTAGAAAAGTGTTAGCTTGCTTTCTTTTCAATTTGCTAGTGTTCACCTCATCTCTTCTCGAAAATCTGTAAGAGAGTGAACCGCTTGTAAAGAGTTGTAATAGGGTATTTACCCTTCCATTTCAAGAAGTTTGCTAGTGGAAGGTGAGAGCCTCATCGAATAGGGGCCTCATAAGAGTGGAGTAGGTCATTTTGTAGAACCACTCTAAAATCGGCGTGATCTGTGGTTTGTGTTTCATTATTGTTATTTATATTATTGCAAATCTTCTTATATGCTCTAGTTCCTTATTACTTTTGCTGCGCATATTTAAGAATACGCTTTCAAGATTAAACTTGTCAAGTTCCGCTCTCTTCATACGAAAGATTTTTTTTAAAACCGAAGTTTTTATCCGCTGCACTAATTCACTCCCCCCTCTTAGTGCTGCTCCGATCCTAACAAATAGAAGCTGTAGTTGAATGGGAAGTACCAACAAATGTAACAGAAGTTCGAAGCTTTTTGGGCATGGCAGGTTATTACAGGAGATTTGTGGAGGGATTTTCTCGAATCGCTCAACCTCTCACCAACCTCACTAAAAAGAATATAAAATTTGTATGGGGTGATGATTGTGAGCAAAGTTTTTCAAGAGTTAAAGAAGATTGACTAGTGCCCTATTCTCACTATTCCAAGTGGTAGTGAGGGATTTGTAGTTTATCTTGATGCTTCAAGAAAAGGCCTAGGATGTGTTTTGATGTGGGAAGGAGAGTAATTGCTTATGCTTCTAGGCAACTTAAAGGTTATGAATTGAATTATCCAACTCATGATTTGGAATTAGCAACAATTATTTTTGCTCTAAAGATTTGGAGACATTATTTGTATGGTCGACGGTTTGAAATCTTCATTGATCACAAGAGTTTAAAATACATTTTCACTCGAGAAAAAGAGTTAAACATGAGGCAGCCGAAGATGGATAGAACTTCGAAGGATTATGATTGTGCCATCCGTTATCACGGGCAAAGCCAATGTTGTAGCTGATGCACTTAGTAGGAAATCTACAAGTTTTATGGCTAGTGACGGTTGTGAAGCAATGGAAGTTATTAGAAGAAAATTTTGATTTGAAAGCCTTGAGGAAAGAGCAAGACTTCGATGATATTGATGGCCTCCATTCAAGTGCATTCGATCTTATTCAACAAATTAAGGAAGGACAATTACAAGATCCACATTTAATCCACTTGAGGAGTGAAGTAGAAAAGGAATTGAAGCCACAATTTCAAGTTTCAAAGGATGGCCTATTGAGATTTGGGAAGAGGGTATGTGTACCAAATGAACCAGATATTAAGAATCAAATCTGAAGGAAAGTCATACTTCAAAAGTACACCATACATCCCTGGGAGCACTAAGATGTATAGAGATCTTCAAAGTCATTATTGGTGGGAAGGCATGAAGAAGGAAATTGCAATGTATGTTTCAAAATGTTTGACTTGTCGACAAATCAAAGTAGAACACAAAGACACGAGGGTTGTTACAACCTTTAGATATTCCTGAATGGAAATGGGAATGCATTACTATGGATTTTGTTTCAGGACTACCCAGAACCTCTAAAAAGCATGATGCTATTTGGGTTATCATTGATAGGTTAACAAAATCTGCACATTTCCTACCGATTAATATGACTTATTCGCTTTTGATAGACTTGCAGATTTATATGTTAGTGAAATAGTAAGACTTCATGGTATTCCAAAGGGAGATCATCTCTCGATAGAGACTCCAGATTTCTCTCTAGATTCGGAGAAGATTACAGGAATCTATGGGCACTAAAGTTAAGTTTAGTACAAGATATCATCCTGGAGGCCGATGGTGGGTCGAGAAAGAACAATTCAAACGCTTGAGGATTTGCTTAGAGCCTATGTTATGGATTGGAAAGGCGAATGGGATAAGGATATTTCACTTGTTGAGTTCACTTATAATAATAGTTATCATTCAAGTATTCAGATGGCTCCTTATGAAGCTTTATATGGGCTTAAAGTGCATAACACCTATATGTTGGGAAGAAGTCGGTGTGAAAAAGCTGTTAGCACCGGATAAGGTACAAGAAACTTCGAGAAAATTCAAGTTATAAGGGAAAGGTTAAAAACTGCTCAAAGTCGTCAAAAAGAGTTATGCCGACAATAGAAGACGAGACATTGAGTTTGAAATCGGAGATTTTGTATTTTTAAAAGTCTCCCCTTCCAAAGGCATTATAAGGTTTGGGAAGAAAAGGAAAGTTAAGCCCAAGATTTATTGGACCTTTTGAGGTTCTTGAGAGGGTTGGTTACGTAAACTACGAGATTGCCTTGCCACCCGACATTGTGCCATGTTCATGATATATTTCATGTCTCGATGATTAGGAAATATATATATGACCCTTCTCACATCATTAAGTATGAGCTGGTGGAGATTGATAAAGATTTATCTTATGTGGAAGAGCCTATTCAGATCGTTGATAAGAAAGAAAAAGTCCTAAGGAATCGGGTCATCTCACTGGTTCAAGTAATTTGGAGACATCATTCTGGAGAGGAAACAACTTGGGAGCTAGAGGAAGAAATGACAAAGGTGTACCCCGTCTTTTCATCGATAGAGGTACGATAAATTTAGAGGACTAATTTTTTTCTTTTAAGGGGAGAGTGTAACACCCCTCATTTCAATTGCATTATAAGTTTCTAGTTGTAATGTAGGTATCTATTTTAAATTTGATAAAAGTCAAAGTATGAATCTGAGAACTTATTCATAAGAGTTGGAGGATTTGTTAAAAGAAAGAATCTGGGGACCTATATGTAAACCCTAAAGACTAAATCGTGAATATGATAAATCCAAGGACTAAACTGTAAAATGTACAAAAATACAAACTTCACCGTTTAAGCCTCTCTGCCTTCGTTCTTAAGGAAGCAGAGAGGGCAGCTCGTGGGTGATCAAAAGAGAAAGAAAGAAAAAAGAAAGAAAGAAGAAGAAGAAGAAGAAGAAGAAGAAGAAGAAAAAAAAAAAAATTGGGGTTTTAGGGTTCTTGCTTTAATCTTTTTCACTTCAGGTCAAAATTCTCAAAGGCAAGTGTTCTAACCCCATCCTACAGAATTTTTAGTCTCTGTTTTATGTTGAATCAAAATAAATTGAAGGATTTCTATTTAGAAACTGATATGTCTCTATTTGGACATAGAACCATGGATTTTGAAGTTTTCATTTCGGTAAACTAACCCCTATACACTGTTTCAGCTATAAGTTTTAGTACAAAATGTGAATTTGGTCAGGAACTATTTTGTTTGAAAGTAGACTCTTATATCTTCCTTTTGACACTAATTTTGTAGATTTTGGACACCGAATACTTACCCAAACATCTGTTTCAATTGAGCCTATAGACGCTGTAAAACAGGGTTCGAGATTTCTGACCTGTCGATACTAAAATGCCTATAACTCCCTGTTGAAAATTCTGAATTGTACCAAACTGATTTTATTTGAAACTAGACTTGAAAATATTTCTTTCGACTTATAGTTTGAAAATTTTGGATTTCAATTGCCTACCCTATTGTCTGTTGAATCCGACCCTATAAATTCTGCAAACCAGTGATTGTTTTTTGATCTTGTGTTACCAAATCAAAGGTAACTCAGCGTTGGGAACCCTGTTTCGTATGAAATTTGTTCCATCAGAATATAGATTGATATATGGTTCGACCATAGTTTTCTTCTGGGTATTGAAGCATAATTGATATTCTGAAATATTTGTTTGATGTGCCACTGGAATTCTGTCGAAATCGAGCTTTGGTCGATTTTAGATATTCTCCGTTCCTTTGGATATTTGAATTCATTTAACCTTCTTATTGGATTTGAGATAAATATGATTGCTTGGAAATTTTTGTACCTCTTGTTTTTATTTCATTCCAAATCGAATACATTTGTGAGAGATTTGTTCTTTGTTTCAGTATTGTTTGAAAAAGGCACATGCACGTTCGTTGTTCAGCGTGTGCTTCGATATATACTACTTATTGTTAAAACTGCCCTCTTGTACTCTGGTGTATGGGATTGTCTGGACCTTTGCCAGAAATGGTAAAGGGTATGCGCTTATTACCCTCAGGTGGGGTCCCGCTCTGTGGGATGCTTATTACCCGCTCTGTGGGGGTCCCTCCCGTGGGATATGCTTAGAGCCTGCGATGCTCTGCCCGGCCCCTCGACTTCACCTAGGCGTGGGTGGATGGATCTCCCAGAGTGGGGACTTTTGTCAGTGGTCATTCAGAAATGGATGAATCACATCACATTTGAGATCCCACCACACCTTCTATATGTTTGATATGACATCCAGAGTTTTGGTGAGTTGTTTCTGTTCATGCTCTGGATAAGAATGATATGATTGCAACGTCAAGGGCGGCGTTTGAGCTTCATGCGATATTTGTTTTGATATGCTCTGAAATGCTTCATTCATTGATGATTTTGCTTGAAATGTTCCATATGCCGTTGATATGCTTGGAACACTTTATATGCCATTGATAAGCTCGATATGTTTCCTTTGTTCTTGATATGCTCCAATTACTCTATGCCCCAATCTGTGGGGAATCAAACATGTAAGATTGAAAGGACAATTGTGTTTCTGCTCTTAATGATATTATGTCTCTGAAATCATTATATTCTGCCTTGTATTTTGGAACTGTATCTCTTTGGAAGTTGTACTATTTTGATATGGATATGTTAGTCACTTCTTTCGAGCTCTTTATGCTCACCCGTTTGTTGATAAATTTTTGAGGGATAGCATATTGCTTGCTTAAATGTTAAGATTGGGGCTGAGGCGGTGGAAAGTTTAGAAGATTTTGGGTAGATCTTTGTTAGCATATGTGTATTTGTTGTATAAGATACTCTGCATCTTATGAAATGTGACGATGAATCTAAACACGTGGATTTTGTGTAAGATAAAGGATCCCTCATGTATAGGATTTTGGTATGTTAAGTTATATTAGGTGTAATGATATGATCTTATGGTAATCGTTGGTTTGGTGACTGCATAGACTTCCCCATTTGTGAATTTATATTGTGGTTATTATTTTGATGAGTTGAGTTACGATTGTATGAATTATCGAAAGTGATATGTGGTATGTTTATGAATTGTACAGGGGTTATGAATTTGTAGACTATAGAGGTGAAATTTTGATCTGAATGTTTTCTTAGTGACCTCAAATGTGTGCTTGGATCTGGGTTAGTTATGATGAAAATTTTAAAATATTGTCGATATTTTTGAGGGGCGCGGACAGAGGGTGCTGAGATGGTCGACGTTTTGCTCCGCTCACGTCGTTTCGCCCATGACGCAAGAACTGCCCAAAAAACTGGCGAAATAGCCCAGAACGGGCCAAAACTAGCCATTTTGGCTGAGCGAAGCGAAAATGGCCGGAGGACATCAGCGGCGGAGAGGCGGCACCGTCCCTGCTATCTGAACTCCCCATCCAGCTTTGTGCCACCCGGGGTCCAGGGTGCTGAGATGGCTGACGTTTTGCTCGCATCGCCGTTCGCCCGCTGCACGCAAGAATTGCCCAAAAACTGGCCAAAACAGCCCAAAAGCGGGCCAAAACTGGCCATTTTGGCTGAGCAGCGAAGCGGCGGCGGCGGAGCGTGGGCGGCAGCGGCGAGAGGCAGCACCGTCCCTACTATCTGAACGCCCCATCCAGCCCCTGTGCCACCCGGGGATTCTGGGGTGCTGAGATGGCTGACGTTTTGCTCCGCTCACGTCGTTCGCCGCCCGACGCAAGAACTGCCCAACAACTGGCCAAAACAGCCCAAAAGCGGGCCAAAACTGGCCATTTTGGCTAAGCTAAGCGAAGCGGCGGCGGTGGACAGCGGCCAATGCGAGAGGCAGCAACGTCCCTGCTATCTAACGCCCCATCCAGTCCTGTGCCACCGGGGTTCCAGGGTGCTAAGATGGCTGTCGTTTTGCTCGGCTCACGTCGTTCGCCCGCGATTAAGAACTGCCCAAAAACTGGCGAAACAGCCCAGAAAGCGGGCCAAAACTAGCCATTTTGGTTGAGCAAGCGAACAACAGCCGGAGGACATCGGCGAAGCGAGAGGCGGCACCGCCCCCGCTATCTAACGCCCCATCCAGCTCTGTGCCACTCGGGGGTTCAGGGTGCTGAGATGGCTGACGTTTTTCCGGCTCACATCGTTCGCTGCAGCACGCAAGAACTGCCAAAAACTGGGAAAAACTGGCCAGAAACGGGCCAAAAGCAGACCATTTTGGCTGGCGAAGCGGGCGGCGGGCGGACAGTGAGTTTAAGAGAGGCAACACCGTCCCTGCTATCTGAACGCCCTATCCAGCCCTGTGCCACCGGGGTTCGAGGGTGCTGAGATGGCTGACGTTTTGCTCGCTCACGTCGTTCGCCGCGCACGCAAGAACTGCCCAAAAAACTGGCCAAAACTGGCCAAAAAGCGGGCCAAAACTGGCCATTTTGGCTGAAGCGAAGCGGCGGCGATGAGCGGCGGACAGCGGCGGCGAGAGGCAGCACCATCCTGCTATCTGAACGCCCCATGCAGCCCTGTGCCACCGGGGGTTCCATGGTGCTGAGATGGCTGACGTTTTGCTCCGTTCACGTCGTTCGCCCCCGGCACGCAAGAACTGCCCAAAAACTGGCATTAAAACAGCCCAAAAACGGGCCAAAACTGGCCATTTTGCTGAAGCGACGGCGGTGGCGGTGGACAGCAAAGCGGCGAGAGGCAACACCGTCCCTACTATAAGAACGCCCCAACCAGCCCTGTGCCACCCGGGGTTTTCAGGGTGCTGAGATGGCTGACGTTTTGCTCCACTCACGTCGTTCGCGGCGGCGTCCGCGCAAGAACTGCTAAAAAAACAGGCCAAAACAGCCCAAAACGGTCCAAAACTGGCCATTTTGGCTGAGCGGCAGCGGCGGCGGTGGACAGCGAAAGCGAGAGGCAGCACCGTCCTACTATACGAACGCCCCATCCAGCCCTGTGCCACCTGGGGGTTCCAGGGTGCTGAGATGGCTGACGTTTTGCTCGGCTCTCATGTCGTTCGCCCGACATGCATGCAAGAACTGCCCCAAAACTGGCCAAAAAGGCCCAAAAACGGGCCAAAACTGGCCATTTTGGCTGAGCGATGAAGCGAAGGCCGGAGGACAATAGCGAAAGCGGAGAGAGGCAACACCGTCCCTCCTATCTGAACGCCCCATCCAGCCCTGTGCCACCCGGGGGGTTCCAGGGTGCTGAGATGGCTGACGTTTTTCTTCGCTCATGTCGTTCGCCATGGCACGCAAGAACTACACAAAAACTGGGCAAAACAGCCCAGAAACGGGCCAAAACTGGCCATTTTTGTCCTAGCGACCGAGCGGCGAGAGGCGGACAGCGAGCGAAGCGGCGAGAGGCAGCACCGTCCCTGCAATACGAACGCCCCATCCAGCCCTGTGCCACTCGGGGGGTTCCAGGGTGCTGAGATGGCTGAAGTTTTGCTCCGCTCACGTCGTTCGCCGCGGAACGCAAGAACTGCCCAAAAATTGGCCAAAAGAGCCCAAAAACGGGGCAAAACTGGCCATTGTTGGCTGAGCGAGCGAGCGGCGAGCGGTGGATAGCGAGCGAAGCGAGGGGCAGTACCGTCCCTGCTATACGAACTCCCCATCCAGCCTTGTGCCACCCGGGGGTTCCAGGGTGCTGAGATGGTTGACGTTTTGCTCCGCTCATGTCGTTTGCCGCGGCACGCAAGAACTGCCCGAAAACTGGCCAAAACGGCCCAAAAACAGGCCAAAACTGGCCAATTTTGGCTGAGCGGCGGCGGCGGCGGAGCGGCGACAGCAAGCGGCGAGAGGCAGCACCGTCCCCTGCTATATTGAACGCCCCATCCAGCCCTGTGCCAAATGGGGGGTTCAGGGTGCTGAGATGGCTGGACGTTTTGTTTCGCTCATGTCGTTAAGCCCGGCATGCAAGAACTGCACAAAAAACTGGCCAAAACGGCCCAGAAACGGGCCAAAACTGGCCATTTTGTCCTAGCAACCGAAGTCGTCGTGGCGGGACAGCGAAGCGGGCGAGAGGCAGCACCGTCCCTGCAATACTGAACGCCCCATCCAGCCCTGTGCCACCGGGGGTTCCAGGGTGCTGAGATGGCTGATGTTTTGCAACGCCATGTCGTTCGCCAGCTGCATAAAGAACTGCCCAAAAACTGGCCAAAACAGCCCAAAAATGGGCCAAAACTAGCCATTTTTTTGTTGAAAGCGGGCGGGCGGTGGACAGCGAAAGCGGCGAGAGGCAGCACCGTCCCTGCTATCTGAATGCCCCATCCAGCCCTGTGCCACCCAGGGGATTCCAGGGTGCTGAGATGGCTGACGTTTTGCTCATCACGTCGTCGTTCGCGGGGCACGCAAGAACAGCCAAAACTGGCCAAAACAGCACAAAAAAATAGTCCAAAACTGGCCATTTTTTTGGCTGAGCGAAGCGGCGGGCGGCGGTGGACAGACGAAAGGGGCGAGAGGCAGCACCGTCCCTGCTATCTGAACACCCCATCCAGCACTGTGCCACCCGGGGTTCCAGGGTGCTGAGATGGCTGACGTTTTTGTTCGCTCATGTCGTTCACCGCGCACGCAAGAACTGCCCAAAACTGGCCAAAAGCGGCCCAAAAACGGGCCAAAACTGGCCATTTTGGCTGAGCTGGCGGCGGGCGGCGGACAGCGAAGCGAAGCCGGCGAGAGGTAGCACCGCCCTGCTATCTGAACGCCCCATCCAGCCCTGTGCCACCGGGGTTCCAGGGTGCTGAGATGGCTGACGTTTTGCTCCGCTCATGTCGTTCGCCATGGCACGCCAAGAACAACACAAAAACTGGCCAAAACTGCCCAGAAAGCGGGCCAAAACTGGCCATTTTGTCCTAGCGACGAAACAGAAGCGGCGGACAGCGAAAGCGGGCGAGAGGCTGCACCGTCCCTGCAATCTGAGCGCCCCATCCTGCCATGTGCCGCTTCGGGGGGGGTTCCAGGGCTGAGATGGCTGACGCTTTTTGCTCCGCTCACGTCGTTCGGGCACGCACATAACAACTGCCAAAACTGGCCAAAACAGCCTAAAAAACGGGCCAAAACTGGCCATTTTGGCTGAGCGCCAGCGAGCGGCGGCGGTGGACAGCAGCGAGAGGCAACATCGTCCCTGCTATCTGAACGCCCCATCCAGCCTTGTGCCACCCGGGGTTCCAGGGTGCTGAGATGGCTGACGTTTTTGCTCGCTCATGTCGTTCGCCCGCTGACACAAGAACTGCCCAAAAAACTGGCCAAAACGGCCCAAAAATGGGCCAAAACTGGCCATTTTTGGCTGAGCAGCGGCGGCCGGCGGACAGCGAAGCGGCGAGAGGCAGCACCGTCCTGCTATCTGAACGCCCCATCCAGCTCTGTGCCACCCGGGGTTCCAGGGTGCTAAGATGGCTGACGGGTTTGCTCCGCTCACGTCGTCGTTAAGCGCGCAAGAACTGCCAAAAAAACTGGCCAAAAAAAACGGGCCAAAACTAGCCATTTTTTGGCTGAGCGAAGCCGGCGGTGAGTGGCGGACAGCAATAAGCGGAGAGGCAGCACCGTCCCTGCTATATGAACGCCCCATCCAGCCCTGTGCCACCCGGGGTTCCAGGGAGCTGAGATGGCTGACGCTTTTTTTCTCCGCTCATGTCGTTTCGCCACGGCATGCAAGAACTGCAAAAAACTGGCCAAAAACGGCCCAGAAACGGGCCAAAACTGGCCATTTTGTCCTAGCGACCGAAAGCGGCGAAGGCGGACAGCGAAGCGAAGTGGCGAGAGGCAGCACCGCCCCTGCTGTTAACGCCCATCCAGCCCCTGTGCCACCCCGGGGTTCCAGGGTGCTGAGATTGCTGACGTTTTGCTCCGCTCACGTCGTTCGCCGCGGCACGCAAGAACTGCCCAAAAACTGGCCAAAACTAGCCAGAAACGGGCCAAAACTGGCCATTTTGGCTGTCGCGAAATGAAGCGGCGGCGGCGGACAGCAGCGTTGAGAGGCAGCACCGTCCTTGCTATCTGAATGCCCCATCCAGCCCTGTGCCACCCAGGGGTTCAGGGTGCTGAGATGGCTGACGTTTTGCTCGCTCCGCCGTCGTTCGCCGCGCACGCAAGAACTGCCCAAAAAACTGGCCGAAACAGCCTAGAAACGGGCCAAAACTAGCCATTTTTGGCTGGCGGCGAAGCTCGCGAGCTGATGACATCGGCGGGCGAGAGGCGGCACCGATCCCTGCTATCTGAACGCCCCATCCAGCTCTGTTCCACCCGGGGTTCAGGGTGCTGAGATGGCTGACGTTTTGCTCCGGCCACGTCGTTAAGCGCGGCACGCAAGAACTGCCCAAAAACTGGCCAAAACTTCCCAAAAGGGGCCAAAACTGGCCATTTTGGCTGAGCTGAAGCGGCGGGGCGGACAGGACAGCGGAAGGAGAGGTAGCACCGTCCCTGCTATCTGAACGCCCCATCCAGCTCTGTGCCACCCGGGGTTCCAGGGTGCTGAGATGGCTGACGTTTTGCTCCGCTCACGTCGTTCACCGGCGGCCACGCAAGAACTGCCCAAAAACTGGCCAAAACTGGCCAAAAGCAGGCCAAAACTGGCCATTTTGGCTGAGCGAAGCGGCGGCGGACAGCAGCGCGAGAGGCAGCACCGTTTCTTCTATACGAACGCCCCATCCAGCCCTGTGCCACCCGGGGGGTTCCAGGGTGCTGAGATGGCTGACGTTTTGCTCCGCTCATGTCGTTCGCCTCGGCACGCAAGAACTGCACAAAAACTGGCCAAAACGGCCTAGAAACGGGCCAAAACTGGCCATTTTTGTCCTAGCGACCGAGCGGCGAGCGGCGGACAGCGAGTGAAGAGGCGAGATGTCACGACCTTAGCTGGAATTGCCTAAGGCGTGAGGCACCCTTGCGGCCAAAGACACGAACTTAGCTTGCGTTGCCTAAGTCGCGGGTCACCCTTGTGGCAAATACGCGAACTTAGCTTGCGTTGCCTAAGTCGTGCTTCGCCCTTGCGATCTTGCTCCATAAGGATCAGCCCACTTTGTAACCTCTCGCAGGTCCCTAAGGACCTGTAAAAGAGAAAGAAGTTAGTTCGAAAGAACGAGCAACGGACAAGTCCCAAAGTCTCGCGAAAAGGGAAGCTTTACAAGAAATTCGACGAACACCCTGTGTGCACAATAGAAAGGAGGGAGAGGGAGAAAAACAAGGCTTTCAAGGATGAACGAACAGCTGCAAGCCCACAAAGAGCCGCTCACCTGGTCCCGGGCGCAAAACCAAGTTCCCGTAAAGGTCACGTGTGAACTTGCGAAAGAGTGTTCAACGCCTGGTATATAACCGAACCCCCATCCAGCCATGTGCCACCCGGGGTTCCTAGGGTCTGAGCTAGCTGACGTTTTGTGGCGGAGGCAGTTCTCCGCTCACCTCCCGCCGCACGCCGCAAAAACGAGGCTGATTTGGGCTGTTTTGGGGCTGTTTTGCTCGGTTCGTTGAGCCGGTCGCTTTAACGCTGCAGCTTGTTCGAACTTACATATTTACAAGCAAAATGACCCAAAACTAAGAGAAAACATGCTGTCAAGCAGCTGTACATGCAGGTGCGGCGATTTAACGGTTCGTTGAACAGAGTTGTTGCGGGTGGTCGCCGACGACCGTTCGTGACATTCTCCCCCACTTAAACTGTCGACGCCCTCGTCGACGCCTGTTGGTAGTTGTTGATGACTTCTTCTTCATGTCGTAGGGCGTCTTCTGGCTCCCAACTGGCTTCAGTTCGGGGAAACTTTTCGCCACTTCACCAAGTACTCTGTCTGTTCAGCTCGGCCGGTAGCTTTATCGCACGATCCGCCAGAATGGTTTCCCACCGCCGTAGGAGGCTGTGATGGGAGGTAGCCGAGTTGGAACACTTCGAGAGGCATTTTGCGGATCCGAATGGTAGGCCTTCAGGTTGCTGGCATGAAGAACGTTGTGAATTTTGAACCACGCCGGCAGCTGCAACTTGTAGGAAACATTGCCTACTCTGCTAATAATTGGGAAGGGCCCTTCATACTTACGCACCAATCCTTTGTGAACTCTTTTCCTGAAGAATTGGAGTGATGCTGGTTGGAGCTTTACCAACACCAAATCGCCAACTTTGAACTCTTGTGGTCGCCTTCCCAAGTCTGCCCACTTCTTGTGGTTGGAGCATTTCGATGCCACTCCTTTGCGAAATGATAGGCTGATGGACTACTCCCAGTATACCCAATTGCCATAGTGTGTGGAGTCGACGGTTGTTGTCCTGTGATAATTTCGAAGGGGCTCTTGTTGGATGCAGAGCTCCGCTGCAAGTTATAGGAGAATTGGGCGATGTCCAACAGCTTCACCCAATCTCGTTGATTGGCACTCACGTAGTGCCGGAGATACTACTCCAAGAGCGAATTTATTCTTTCACGGCCATCCGAATGGGGGTGGAGGCTTGTAGAGAAGTATAACTTTGACCCCAACAATTTGAATAGCTTCGGTCCGAATCGTCCCTGGGAACCGGCGCCTCGATCACTAATGATATTGTGTGGGACTCCCCAATACTTCACTACACCCTTCATCATCCGGCCTGGCCTCTCAAATTGAAACGATTGTAGGGGAGCAGCAATGAAAGTTGCATACTTTGAAAACTGATCGACCACCACGAAAGTATCGATCCAAGTCCCCTACTGGTGGCAAGCTTGATATGAAGTCTAAGGAAATGCTCTCCCATGGCCTTTTTCCGTACGGGCAACGGCTCAAAAGTCCCACTGGCTTCATTTGCTCCACCTTGTCTTGTTGGCAAGTAAGGCATGTTCGAACATACTCCTCCACATCAATCCCCATCTTTGGCCAGTGAAGGCCCTCTCCACGAGAGCCAACGTTTCTGTGAATGCCGGGTGTCCAGCCCAAAGGGAATCGTGACACTCTTTTAAGAGTTCACGCTTTAAATTGTCCACTCGGGAACATAGACCCTATTCCTTTCATGTAAACAAGTCCCTCCTGGACCCAAAACCGTCGTGCCTTGCCTTCTTTGATGAGCTGCATCGGGATAACTGCACTGGGATCACTATACAGTCCATCCTTGATTCGGGGAAAGGAAGTTGGAGTGCAACTGACTTGCTTGGCCTCTGCCCTCCGGTTGTGCAGCATTCACGATTCCACCTTCCGACTTCAACAAGATCGGCCACGGCGTTCGCCTTCCTGTGCTTGTACTCCATCGCCATATCAAATTCAGCCCAGGAAGTCCCGCCACCGCGTGCCTGCTTTGGAGAGAGCTTCTTCGAGTTTGGAAATAGCTTCGAGGCGATGTTGTCCGTCCTCAAAGACAAATCGCGACCGAGGAGGTAGTGTCGCCAAACTTCATGTAGACAATGGATCACTGCTGTCATCTCTTTCTCATACCTTTGGAGCCCTCGGTCTCGTTGAGTTTTCGGGCTCTCAGAGGCCACCGGATGACCTTCCTGCATGAGTACTCCCCCCCAATAGCTAAGTCGGGGAATCATCGTATGGACTTCAAAGGGCTCTCCATAGTTTGGCAATTTGAGCACTGGTTCTTCTAGAACAGCAACCTTGAGATCGGAATGCTATCTCACATTTGTTTGACCACTTCCAAGGCTGCTCCTTCAAAGAACTCGGTCGGTGGGGTTGCCCGCTTGGAATATCCCGCAATGAAGCGTTGATAGTAGTTGACGAAACCAAGGAAGGATCTCAACTCGGCACCTTCTTTGGAGTTCGCCATTTCAAGAATCGCTTGCACCTTCGACTTATCCATCCGAATGGAGCCATCACCGATTCGATGCCCCAAGAATAGAATCTCAGTTTGAGCAAAGTAGCATTTCTCCCTTTTTATTTAACAAAGTGTTCTCCCCGAGAACCTTCAAAATCGTTCGCAGGTGCTTGACATGCTCCTCGGCGTTTGGTCAGAGACGACGACGATATCGTCCAAATAGGCGACCACCGAACTTATCCAAATACTCCTTGAATAGCTGGTTCATGAGAGTACAGAATGTGGCCGGAGCATTGGTTAAGCCGAAAGGCATCACCAAGAACTCAAACGCTCCATACCTGGTCACACAGGTAGTCTTTGCTTCGTCGCCTTCAGCAATGCACACCTGCCATTACCCCGACCGAGGGTCGAGTTTTGAGAAATACTTTGCCTTGCCCAATTAATCGAACAAGTCCGCAATGAGCGGGATGGGATACTTGTTCTTCACCGTTACTTTGTTGAGGGCTCGATAGTCGACGCATAATCGGAGGCTCCCATCTTGTTTCTTCTGGAAGAGAATTGGAGCTCCGAAAGGTGCTTTTGAGCTGCGGATGAGACCACTGCTTAGCAGTTCACCTAACTGCTTTCTGAGTTCTGCCAACTCTGGCGGGGGCATGCGATAGGGTGGTCTTGCTGGAGGCTTCACTCCGGCTCCAGCTCGATATCGCGGATCCACGCCTCTGCGTGGTGGAAGGGTCTTTCGGCAACTTCGGGTGGCATAACGTCTTTGAACTCCTCCGGGACGTTCAGCCACCACAGCAGGTTCTTGAATGGCCTCTTCATTGAGTGGCTCTAGCTTCATAGCAGCCACGAATGTCAATTCGCCCTTTCACACCCCTTTCTTCAATTGTAATGCCGAAATGTGTTGGGGCTCCTTGGTTCCTCTCCGAGAGACGGGAACCACGCAGGGGTCATCGCCTCCCATCATACATAGGGAGTTCAAGAACGGCATCGGCACCAACTTCGCCGCATGCATAAACTCCATTCCAAGAATCACTTGGAAGTCGTCCAGTGGCACAGCCATCATGTTGGTGATTCCGCTCCAAGTCCCGATTTTGATAGGAACACCCTTCGCCAACCCGGAGATTCGCTTGGCCTCCGAAGTTCACCGCCTTCATTCGGCTTGGGCTCTTCTCCAAGGTCAACCTAAGTCGTTGTGCTTCAGCGATCGGCTATGAAGTTGTGGGTAGCGCCCGTATCCACCATTGCACGGGTCGTTTGGCCATTTAGCTTAATGTCCACATACATCAGCTCGCTACTTCCTGCTTTTTGTGCCTTTGTCTTCGTATTCTCCCCCACTTGACCCCGCATAGCGTTCAACAGACGCATTGCTCCCATTCGGGGTCCTTGCGACTCCTCCTCGTCGCTGCTGGATTCTGAACTGCTCGAACTAAGAGCAACAGCTTTGCCTTTGTTCGATCGGGGAGGGTGGATGGAAGCCGTCAAAGCGTTGAGTGCCTGCTTCTGTGGGCACTCCCTTACCATGTCTTGGTCCTCCGCACAAGAAGCATCCTCCAGGTTTTGAGGCCTTGCCTTTTTTGGGTTCGCCCTTTATGGGAGCTCTTCTTCTTTTGTTTGCCCCGAGCTCCTTCCCTTGAGAATGTTTTTTGAGGGCGATTGCTTGAAGATTGTTTCCTTCTCGCTGGGTCTTCCGAGGAAACAAAGTCGGTGAGCCTTTCTGCAGCAGCGATTGCCCCACTACATCGGGTACCATTCCTTCGATTTAGCTCACTGAGCCCATGGTTTCAAACCATCAAGGAAGCTGAACAACTTGTCCTTCTCGGACATGTCCTGTATGTCCAGCATTAGTGCAGAAAACTGTTTCACATAGTCTCGGATGGTGGTGCTTTGGCGGAGTTGTCTCAACTTCCTTCTTTAATTTAACTCTGTGTTCTCCCGGAAGGAACTGAGTTCTCAACTCCCGCTTCAAGTCCTCCCATGTGTCGACTCGACACCGACCTTGTTGGATCTCCTCCCAACGAGTTCGCCACCAAAGTTTCGCATCTCCGTTCAGATACATTGTTGCTATAGAAACTTTGGTATCTTCAGAATCGGGCCTCGTAGCTCGGAAGTATTGTTCCATGTCGAACAGAAAGTTCTCGAGCTCTTTGGCATCTCTGGCCCCTCCAGATCCATGGGGGGCAGGTGTGCCCTCAAGTTTCAATGGCGGTGCAACGCTGGTGTTGCCTCCTCCCGCATTTAGCGTTCTTGTGAGCATAGCCACCTTTGCCGTGAGTTCCGCTACAACATCCTGTAAGTGTTGCACGGAGTCCTTGGTGTCATCAGACAGTCGGTCGATTAGGGCCTCGACCTTGTCGATCCTGGACTCCGCTTCCTCTTGCGAGCTCTCTACCCCAACAAGTCTTTGTTGGCCATGGTAGAGTTCCTCCATGCTCGCTTCCAGAACATCCAGGCGGTTTCCGCCATCGTGAGTCTCTCCTTATGACTCCTTTTCCCAGTTAGCGCACCAGATTGCGCTTCCTCCGCAAGCGGAGAGTTACCAACTTCTCGCTCATCCTGTTCGCTGCCGTGATCTTCGTGAGCGGCTCCAACAGCATGAGAGCGAGTGTGCATATGCAGCCCACCTGCAGCTGCTTGGGGCAAAGGTCCGGCTTGCCCCGTCTTGCTTGATTCGCCACGATGCTTTGCCATGGCGGTTTGCGGTTCGTTAAGCTGTTCGATCGAAGAGCTTGCCCGCTCTGATACCACAATGTCCCGACCTTTAGCTGGAATTGCTAAAGGCGTGGAGGCACCCTTTGCGGCCAAAGAGGCGAACTTAGTTTTGCGTTGTCTAAGTCGCGGGTCACCCTTGTGGCAAAGACGTGAACTTAGCTTTGCTGTTTGCCTAAGTCGCGCCCTTGCGATCTTGCTCTGCAAGGATCAGCCCACTTTGTAACCTCCTCTCGCAGGTCCCTAAGGACCTGTAAAAGAGAAAGAAGTTAGTTCGAAAGAACGAAAGCAACGGACAAGTCCCGAAGTCTCGCGAAAAGGGAAGCTTTACAAGCAATTCGGACGAACACCCTATGTGCACAAGAGAAAGGAGGGAGAGGGAGAAAACAAGGCTTTCAAGGATGAACGAACAGCTGCAAGCCCACAAACAGCCGCCACCTGGTCCCGGGCAAGAAAACCAAGTTCCCGTAAAGGTCACGTGCAAACTTGCTAAAGAGTGTTCAACGCCGGTATATAACGAAGCCCCATCCAGCCATGTGCCACCCGGGGGGTTCCTGGGGCCTGAGCTGGCTGACGTTTTGTGAGCGGAGGCAGTTCTCCGCTCACCTCCCGCGGCACGCGAAAACGAGGTTGATTTGGGCTGTTTTGGGGCTGTTTTGCTCAGTTCGGTGAGCGGTCGCTTTGCAACGCTGCAGCTTGTTCGAACTTACATATTTACAAGCAAAATGACCCAAAACTAAGAGAAAACATGCTGTCAAGCAGCTGTACATGCAGGTGCGAGCGACGAACGGTTCATTGAACAGAGTTGTTGCGGGTGCGCGACGACCGTTCGTGACAGAGAGGTAGCACCGTCCCTGCAATACGAATGCCCCATCCAGCCCTATGCCACCCGGGGGGTTCCAGGGTGCTGAGATGGCTGACGTTTTGCTCCGCTCACGTCGTTCGCTGCGGCACCTAAGAACTGCCCAAAAACTGGCCAAAACTGGCCAGAAACGGGCCAAAACTGGCCATTTTTGGCTGAGCGAGTGAGCGGCGAGCGGCGGACAGCGAGCGAAGCGAGAGGCAGCACCGTCCCTGCTATACGAACGCCCCATCCAACCCTATGCCACCCGGGGGGTTCCAGGGTGCTGATGTTGAATCTCGGATTTTGATGATAAAATCAATTGATGGGTTATTTGATCTAATCCATATTATTGAGTTAAGTGTGCAGGATTAACTACGATAAACAGAAAACGCAAAGCAAGAATACCGGAGTCGAGTTCGATGAACGTTTAAGAGTTCGAAGAATCGTCGGAGATGCTACCAGAACCAACCGAGAAGAAATCGGGAACCTGTTGGAAGTTTGCCGAAGAGATCGTCGGAGGTTCGCAGAGATCACCGAGAAGTCTCAGCTACTCTTTAAAGTCATCACAAGTTCGGGAGCGTGCTTGGACCCCGTCGAAGGAAGTTCGTCGGAAAGCTCGCCGGAACAAGACTTGACGTTCGCGGTTAATAAGTTGCTTAGGATGTGTTTTGTTATGTAGTTCACTTGTAATTAGGATTAGGATTAAGAAGATAATCCTATATCCTGGTTAGGGGCCAACTGGGGCCAAAGTCAGATTTGGTTTGGGCTAAAAGAAAGCCAAACCAAGTGAACCGGAGAGCCAGGCGGTGGCACCGCCTGGCTGGGCGGTGACACCTCCTGGGCTGGGCGGTGGCACCTCCCAGCACCCGAGCGCTGGGCGGTGGCACCGCTTGGCTGGGCGGTGGCACCGCCAGCATCGGGAACCCAAAGAGGATTTGAATTTTGGAGCCCAAATTTTGGAGCCCAAATTTGAATCCTCTTGAGGCCTATAAATACCCCTCAAATCTCAGCTGAGATAACAACCTTTTGAGCAGCAAGAGTTTGAGAGAAAGATCTTAGAAAAGTGTTAGCTTGCTTTCTTTTCAATTTGCTAGTGTTCACCTCATCTCTTCTCGAAAATCTGTAAGAGAGTGAACCGCTTGTAAAGAGTTGTAAGAGGTGTATTTACCCTTCCATTTCAAGAGACTTGCTAGTGGAAAGTGGGAGCCTCATCGAAGAGGGGCCTCGCAAGTGGAGTAGGTCATTTGACCGAACCACTCTAAAATTGGCGTGATCCGTGGTTTGCGTTTCATTATTGTTATTTATATTATTGCAAACCTTCTTATATGCTTTAGTTCCTTATTACTTTTGCTACGCATATTTAAGAATACACTTTCAAGATTAAGCTTGTCAAGTTAAAACTCTCTTCATACGAAAAGATTTTTTAGAAAATCGAAGTTTTAATCCACTGCACTAATTCACCCCCCCCCCCTCTTAGTGCTGCTCCGATCCTAACAATTGGTATCGAGCTAGGTTATCTCTCATATTTGGTTTAATACCCAAGAGAGATGGCTTACTCCGCATGCAAGAGGGCCATTCTATCACTCGTCCACCTATGTTTAATGGGTCGGATTACACGATTGGAAGACTTGGGATGAGGATCTTCCTCATTTCTATGGATTTCGAAGCTTTGGACTATTGTTGAAAACGGATTTCAAAAATCTTCTCTTAGATGAGCGAATGGAATGAATTGGAGAAGAAGGTTTTTGCTTTAAATGCAAAGGCTATGAATGCCTTGTTTTTGTGCACTAGACAAAAAACGAATTTAATCGTGTTTCAATTTGTGATTGGCTTTTGATATTTGGAGAACTCTTGAGGTCACTCATGAAGGCACTAGCCGAAGTGAAAGAGTCCAAAATAAACATTCTTGTGCACTCTTCTTAACTTTTCCGAATGAAACCAAGTGAGTCCATCGGAGACATGTACACCCGGTTTACGGATGTCATCAATGGACTCAAAGCTCTTGGTAAAGATTTTACTAACTTTGAACTAGTAACTAAAATCTTAAGATCCCTCCCTAAAAGTTGGGATCCAAAAGTTACGGCCATTCAAGAGGCCAAAGACCTTAAAACATTCCCTCTTGAAGAACTCATTGGGTCTCTAATGACCTATTTAAATGACATGTCAAGCTCATGACGAAGCTCGAGAACCCCTTCCAAAGAACAGAAGGATATGGCACTCAAATCACAAGAAGACCACTTGAAAGGAACATCAAGTGATGAGGACAGTGACAATGACATTGCACTTTTGACTCAAAAATTCAAAAAATATTTAAGGAGGAACAAATTTAAAAAAATAATACAAAAAATAAATTTGAACAAAAGAATGACCAAGTGATTTGCTATGAATGCAAAAAAACGGGACACTACAAGAACGATTGCCCTCAAGCCAAAAAAGAGAACACCAAAGAAGAAGGGCCAAGGCAACATGGGACGACTTCGAGCACATCCGAAGAAGAGGAGTCCAACACCGAAAGCAAGTTGCTCACTACGCCCTAATGGCCTTGAAGAAGAGGTAACGGATTTAATTAATGCAGATTTACCTTATCATGATTTATTAAATGCCTTCCATGAGTTATTTGATGAATGTAAGACAATTAGTAGAAAATACAAATTGCTAAGAAAGGAGCATGATAGTCTTACGTGTGCTTTTGATAAATTAAAAACTGAATATCATGATTGTCTAGCTCCATGTGTTAAATGCCATGATTTAGAAACTCTCCAAAATGAGAACTTAGTACTTAAGGACACCTTGAAGAAATTCGAGGTCGGTAGCAAGTCCTTAAACATGATCCTTACAAATAAGGGTCACGTTCCTAAAAGGAGTGGAATCGGATTTGTGAGAAGTACTCACCAAAATCCAACCACCTTCGTTAAAGGTCCTATCTTACATGTTCAACATCAAAGCAATTGCAACTTTTGTTGCAAATATGGACATATAACTTACCAATGTCCATTCAAGAAAATTAGTCCAAACAAATTGATTTGGGTTCCTAAAGGAACCATGATCAAGTCTATGCAACATGATAAACAAGTTAGATTAGTTTTTGAGGCACCCAAAAGTAAATGGGTACCTAAAAATAATTCCTTCTTGTAGAACATACACCATCACATGCTAGGAGCAAGAGATGGTATCTTGATAGTGGATGCTCAAGGCATATGACCGGAGATCATCCCAATTCACCAAGCTCACTAGCATGGACGAAGGCTATGTCACCTTCGGAGACAACAACAAAGGCAAAATCATTGGCAAGGGAACCATAGGTAACAAATCAAGTTTTTCCATTGATGATGTGTTACTAGTTGATGAATTAAAACATAATCTATTGAGCATTAGTCAATTATGCGATAAAGGTTATATCGTTAGATTTGAATCAAATATGTGCATTATTGAAAAACCAAATCATAACATGACTATGATTGCTTTAAAACAAAATAATGTCTATACCATCAATCTTGATGAACTAAGTAATGAAATGTGTTTCTCCGCCATAAATGATGATGCTTGGCTTTGGCATAGGAGATTAGGCCATGCAAGCATGAAAACAATATCTAAAATCTCATCTCAAGAATTAGTACGAGGGATTCCGAATATAAAGTTTATTAAAGATAAGGTATGTGATGCATGTCAACTAGGGAAACAAATAAAAACAAGCTTCAAACAAAAAAATCAAATTAGCACCACTAGACCGTTACAATTGATCCATTTGGACTTATTTGGACCAATTGATACAACAAGTCTAGGTGGAAGCAAATATGCTTTTGTGATTGTGGATGACTACTCTAGATACACTTGGACCTATTTCTTAGCTCACAAAAGTGATTGTTTCAAGTGTTTCTCTAAATTTTGTAAACTCACTCAAAACGAAAAAAAAAGGGTTCATGATTTCATCAATTCGAGTGATCATGGTGCTTAATTTCAAAACCATGACTTTCAAAATTTTTTGTGAAGTTAATGGATACAATCATAACTTCTCCACTCGAGAAACCAAGAACAAAATGGAGTAGTTGAAAAAAAATAGAAACCTACAAGAAATGGCAAGAACTATATTAAATGAACATAGTTTACCTAAGTATTTTTTTTGGTCGAAGCCGTAAATACGGCTTGCTACATCATGAATAGAGTCCTAATAAGACCTTCCTTATCAAAAACTCCCTATGAATTATGGAATAACAAAAAACCAAATATTTCCTATTTTAAAGTTTTTAGGTTGTAAATGCTTTATTTTAAATGAAAGGGATGCCTTAGGAAAATTTGATGCAAAATCCGATGAAGGCATCTTTCTTGGTTACTCTTCCGATTTTGAAAGCCTTTCGGTTTTTTAATAAAAGAACCTTAGTAATTGAAGAGTCTATTCATGTAGTTTTTTTAATGGTCTCAAATTTTAAGAAAAATGATTTTGATGATGATCTTGGTTTTGATAATTTGAATTTAAATGAACCCCTCCTCAAAATAGCACCTTGGATGCACCTTCTTCCCAAATTTCCTTACCTAAGGAATGGAAGTATATAGATGCTCATCCAAAGGAGCTAATTATAGGGGATACATCTAAAGGGGTTCAAACTCGTTCCTCTTTCAAGAATTTTTTTGCTAATGCCGCCTTCCTCTCTCAAATTGAACCTAAGTGCATTGACGAGGCCATAAAAGATGATTTTTGGATTATTGCAATGCAAGAGGAACTGAATCAATTTGAGAGAAACAAGGTGGGAGCTTGTTCCTAGACCTAGTGACCATTTAGTCATTGGTACTAAGTGGGTCTTTAGAAACAAGCAAGACGAAAAATGGTATCGTGGTTAGAAACAAGGCTAGATTAGTGGCCAAAGGTTTCAACCAAGAAGAAGGTATCGACATTGAAGAAAACCTTCGGCTCCGTGGGCTCGATTAGAAGCCATAAGGATGCTCCTTGCCTATGCTAGTAGTTATAATTTTAAACTATTTCAAATGGATGTCAAAAGTGCCTTCTTGAATGGTTTTATTTCGAAGAAGTATATGTCGAACAACCTCCCAGATTTGAAAATTCTCTTCTTCCTAATCATGTATTCAAATTGACTAAGGCTCTCTATATTTTGAAACAAGCTCCTAGAGCTTGGTATGAAAGGCTTAGTTCCTTTCTTATTTTAAATAATTTTACCAAAGGCAAGGTTGATACTACATTGTTTATTAAACACTTTGAAAATAATTTTCTTATTGTACAAATTTATGTTGACGATATTATTTTTGGCTCTTCGGATGAATCACTATGTGAATCATTTGCCAAATCTATGAGTCATGAATTTGAAATGAGTTTAATGGGGGAATTAACTTTCTTTTTAGGATTACAAATCAAACAACTTAAGGATGGTATATTACTTAACCAATCTAAATATACATTAGAATTGTTAAAACGATTTAACATGGATAATTCAAAAGCAATAAACACCCCTATGAGTACTTCGACTAAGTTAGATATGGATGAAAATAGTGAAAACTTCGATCAAAAAACATATAGGGGAATGATAGGTAGTCTACTCTACCTTACCGCTACTAGACCAGATATCATGTTTAGTGTAGGACTCTGTGCTAGGTTTCAATCAAATCCTAAACTATCTCATCTTAAAAGTGTTAAAAGAATATTTAGGTATCTTAAAGGAACTCCAAATTTAGGTTTATGGTATCCAAAATCTGAAAAATTTGATTTAATGGCTTTACTGGATGCCGATTTTGGCGGATGTAGGATAGATAGAAAGAGTACATCCGAACATGCCAATTTTTTAGGACATGCACTTGTTTCTTGGACTTCCAAGAAACAAAATTCAATAACACTATCTACGGCGGAAGCCGAATATACATTGCCATGAAAGTGCATCTTTGTGCACAAGTTGTTTGGATGAAAAATACATTGGAAGACTATGGAATTCACTTTAAAAATATTCCCATAAAATGTGATAATACTAGTGCCATATGTCTTACTAAAAATCCAATTCAGCATTCTAGAACTAAGCACATCGACGTTAGGCATCATTTCATACGCGATCATGTTCTTAACAATAATGTTGTTCTAGAATTCATCGACACGAAGCATCAATTAGCAGACATATTCACAAAAGCCTTGAATGAAGACCAATTTGAATTCATTAGAAGGGAATTAGGCATGTTAAATTGTCCCTAAAATGAGCTTCACGAAAAATGACTCGTCCTTTTCCTTTCTTTTGTGGATTTGATTTCTTCTTTCTTCTTCACTTCAAAATGATCCATTAAAGTATCACTTATTATCTTGAGGGAAGCAAACAAAAAGGGGGAGAGGAAGAAAAAATTTTTTTTCTTCCTCCGCGGGATGCCAGCGGTGGCACCGCCAGATCTGGCGGTTGCACCGCCTGGCCTTCGGCCAGGCAGGCGGTGACACTTACGCCGGATTTTGGTGGTGGCACCGACAAGCGACCCTTATTAACCCGTGGGGTTAGGGTGTGGTGACACCGCCCCAACCCAAGCAAGAGCTCTCAAAACTCTCTCCCATTTCCTCTAACCCTCATTCTACCTCTTAGAAGCATTGGAGAAGGATTCTTGGTGGTCCAAGCCTTCCATCTCTCAACATAATCTTCATAAGCTAACACTTGAAATCCTCTTTTTTTGGTATCTCATTCCCTCTTTTCCTTTCTCTTTCCCTTGCTTATTTTTCACAATTTCATCATCATCTTGTCTAGATAATGGCTCCTAAGAGATCAAAAAGGAAAAAGGATTGAAGGAGATTCATTTGACCATGATCTTTTTAGATCAAAAGAGGTAGCCCTTAGTTTTCCAAAATTTGAAAGACGAGGTATCCATAAGGGAAAATATGTTGACTTGGATGAACTAGAAGACTTAGATCCCATTAGGTGTTTTGCACATTAAAAAAAGCTCTACCACTACTACAACTAGATGAACCAATCTATCCATGATTAGTTAGATTGTTCTATGCCAACCTATATGAGGACAATAATAGCCTAAGCACTTACCTTCTAGGAACACCCATTAGAATATTTGACAACACCATTTGTGAGCTAATTGGCATAACTGAAAAAAGATAGAGGATGCTATTTTAAAGGTAAATGGGACGTCAACTCAATAGGAGCAACCTATACCGAAGCCAGAGAAACAATCTTTGCAAATCCAAACCTTGACTTCCTACCCAAGAGCTGTGAACACTTACTGCCTTTCAACTCTAAAATTCTTCATCACATTATCACAAGCATCATATTCCCCAAACAATTTCATCTTGACGAAATAAGTCAAATTGAAATGAGTACCATGTATTGGATTATGACGGTCGAGGATAATTGTTTTGGGTACTCAATTTGGCAACACATGCAGGATATTATGGCTAAAGATACTATGCTGCCATATGGGAGGTTAATCACTAGATTTCTTCATGCCTATGACATTTGCATCCCACCCGATGAAGAATCTATTCAAAATGATAGATATAACATAATAAATAAAAACCTACTGAAAAGACTTAGGTGCACCTTTAGCAATGGCATATGGGTTAGGCAGCCTAGAAGGACAGATCCAATTCCTCCACAAATAGAATACCCCGAAACACCAATTCTTATGGGAAATGAATCTCCTCCTCCTAGTCCTTTTGGCGTAGCAGCACCTTCAGCTCCTATTTCCTCCTCTGAAGATCGCATTATGGCGGAACTGTCTCAGATCAAATCACAGCAAGAACAAATTCAAAATCAACAAGTTGAAATTTTGAAGACACTACGACAACTGAATGAAAAAATAGATATCATGTATCAGCAATGTGGATTACCTCCTAAGGATTAAACTGATGTATCTTTTTATTCTGTTCTGTTTGCTTTTAACAACAAGTTCAAAGTTTGTCATCGATTAAACGATAACTGATCCTTCCTTTTAGATAACTAATGTTTTGATCTGCATGATTTCTTTTGGATAAACTATTTCTGGCAAATTTGAATGATAAACCATGTTAAATGCTATTTTTTATGATCATCAATTTGATGGCTTGTCTCTTTTTGTTGATGACAAAGGGGGAGAAGTGATGACCTACACCATAATGATAGCATGACTTATATGGATTACAAAAACTTGTGTGATATGAATGACTTATATGCCTTGCAAAATCCTTGAAAATATCACAAGATTGATTGATCATATTGAAAGCATGCCATACATCTAAATCATAAAATTTATATTGAAAATCTTTATCTTCTGTCGTAGTAAAATTCGTCCCTTTTCATTTAACTTAAGATTTTCATAGAAGTTTTGTATTCACTATTGTTTACTAAGGATCACGATAAGCTCTACGGTTAGAACTTATCGGGTTATGCTTGAATCCAATGGGATGGAATTCAAGTGGTTTTTATCTTCTCATAATATGGCATATAGATAGGGGAGTTATGTTTTAACCGTCATCAATTGATTGTCATCAACAAAAAGGGGAGATTGTTAAATCTCGGATTTTGATGATAAAATCAATTGATGGGTTATTTGATCTAATCCATATTATTGAGTTAAGTGTGCAGGATTAACTACGATAAACAGAAAACACAAAGCAAGAATACCGAGTCGAAGTTCGATGAGCGTTTAAGAGTTCGAAGAATCGTCGGAGATGCTACCGAACCAACCGAGAAGAAATCGAACGTGTTGGAAGTTCGCCAAGAGATCGTCGGAGGTTCGCAGAGATCACCGAGAAGTCTCAGCTACTCTTTAAAGTCATCACAAGTTCGAGCGTGTTTGGACCCCCGTCGAAGGAAGTTCGTGGAAAGCTCGCCGAACAAGACTTGACGTTCGCGGTTAATAAGTTGCTTAGGTTGTGTTTTGTTATGTAGTTCACTTGTAATTAGGATTAGGATTAGGATTAAGAAGATAATCCTATATCCTGGGTTAGGGCCAACTGGGGCCAAAGTCGATTTGGTTTGGGCTAAAAGAAAGCCAAACCAAGTGAACCGGAGAGAAACGGTGGGTGGCTTTGGCCGGGCAATGGTGAAACCTCTAGGGGCTGGGCGGTGGCACCTCCCAAACACCCAACCCGGGCTGGTGGCACCGCTTGGCTATTGGCGGTGGCACCGCCAGCATCGGGAACCCAAAGAGGATTTGAATTTTGGAGCCCAAATTTGAATCCTCTTGAGGCCTATAAATACCCCTCAAATCTTAGCTGAGATAACAACCTTTTGAGCAGCAAGAGTTTGAGAGAAAGATCTTAGAAAAGTGTTAGCTTGCTTTCTTTTCAATTTGCTAGTGTTCACCTCATCTCTTCTCGAAAATCTGTAAGAGAGTGAACCGCTTGTAAAGAGTTGTAAGAGGGGTATTTACCCTTCCATTTCAAGAGACTTGCTAGTGGAAGGTGGGAGCCTCATCGAAGAGGGGCCTCACAAGTGGAGTAGGTCATTTGACCGAACCACTCTAAAATCGGCGTGATCCGTGGTTTGCGTTTCATTATTGTTATTTATATTATTGCAAACCTTCTTATATGCTTTAGTTCCTTATTACTTTTGCTGCGCATATTTAAGAATACACTTTCAAGATTAAGCTTGTAAAGTTCCGCTCTCTTCATACGAAAGATTTTTAGAAAACCGAAGTTTTAATCCGCTGCACTAATTCACCCCCCCCCCTTAGTGCTGCTCCGATCCTAACAGCTGAGATGGCTGACGTTTTGCTCCGCTCAAGTCGTTCGCCGCGGCACGCAAGAACTGCCCAAAAACTGGCCGAAACAGCCCAGAAACGGGCCAAAACTAGCCATTTTTGGCTGAGCGAGTGAGCAGCGAGCGGAGGACATCGAGCGAAGTGAGAGGCGGCACCGTCCCTGCTATACGAACGCCCCATCCAACTCTGTGCCACCCGGGGGGTTCCAGGGTGCTGAGATGGCTGACGTTTTGCTCCGCTCACGTCGTTCGCCGCGGCACGCAAGAACTGCCCAAAAACTGGCCAAAACAGCCCAAAAAGGGCCAAAACTGGACATTTTTGGCTGAGCGAGCGAGCGGTGGACAGCGAGCAAAGCGAGAGGCAGCACCGTCCCTGCAATACGAACGCCCCATCCAGCCCTGTGCCACCCGGGGGGTTCCAGGGTGCTGAGATGGCTGACGTTTTGCTCCGCTCACGTCGTTCGCCGCGGCACGCAAGAACTGCCCAAAAACTGGCCGAAATAGCCCAGAAACGGGCCAAAACTAGCCATTTTTGGCTGAGCGAGCGAGCAACGAGTGGAGGACATCGAGCGAAGCGATAGGCGGCACCGTCCCTGCTATACGAACGCCCCATCCAGCTCTGTGCCACCCGGGGGGTTCCAGGGTGCTGAGATGGCTGACGTTTTGCTCCGCTCACATCGTTCGCCGCGGCACGCAAGAACTACCCAAAAACTGGCCAAAACAGCCCAAAAACGGGCCAAAACTGGCCATTTTTGGTTGAGCGAGCGAGCGGCGAGTGGTGGACAGCGAGCGAAGCGAGAGGCAGCACCGTCCCTGCTATACGAATGCCCCATCTAGCTCTATGCCACCCGGAGGGTTCCAGAGTGCTGAGATGGCTGACGTTTTGCTCCGCTCATGTCGTTCGCCACGGCACGCAAGAACTGCACAAAAACTGGCCAATACGGCCCAGAAACGGGCCAAAACTGGCCATTTTTGTCCTAGCGACTGAGCGGCGAGCGGCGGACAGCGAGCGAAGCGGCGAGAGGCAGCGACGTCCCTGCAATACGAACGCCCCATCAAGCCCTGTGCCACCCGGGGGGTTCCAGGGTGCTGAGATGGCTGACGTTTTGCTCCGCTCACGTCGTTCGCCGCGGCACGCAAGAACTACCCAAAAACTGGCCAAAACAGCCCAAAAACGGGCCAAAACTGGCCATTTTTGGTTGAGCGAGCGAGCGGCGAGTGGTGGACAGCGAGCGAAGCGAGAGGCAGCACCGTCCCTGCTATACGAATGCCCCATCCAGCTCTGTGCCACCCGGAGGGTTCCAGGGTGCTGAGATGGCTGACGTTTTGCTCCGCTCACGTCGTTTGCCGCGGCACGCAAGAACTGCCCAAAAACTGGCCAAAATTGGCCAAAAAGGGGCCAAAACTGGCCATTTTTGGCTGAGCGAGCGAGCAGCGAGCGGAGGACAGTGAGTGAAGCGAGAGGCAGCACCGTCCCGACTATACAAACGCCCCATCCAGCCCTGTGCCACCCAGGGGGTTCCAGGGTGCTGAGATGGCTGACGTTTTGCTCAGCTCATGTCGTTCGCCGCGGCACGCAAGAACTGCCCAAAAACTGGCCAAAACGGCCCAAAAAGGGCAAAAACTGGCCATTTTTGGCTGATCGAGCGAGCGGCGAGCGGCGGACAGCCAGCGAAGCGAGAGGCAGCACCGTCCCTGCTATACGAACGCCCCATCCAGCCCTGTGCCACCCGGGGGGTTCCAGGGTGCTGAGATGGCTGACGTTTTGCTCCGCTCATGTCGTTCGCCACGGCACGCAAGAACTGCACAAAAACTAGCCAAAACGGCCCAGAAACGGGCCAAAACTGGCCATTTTTGTCCTAACGACCGGGGCGAGCGGCGGACAGCGAGCGAAGCGGCGAGAGGCAGCACCGTCCCAGCAATACGAACGCCCCATCCAGCCCTGTGCCACTCGGGGGGTTCCAGGGTGCTGAGAGGGCTGACGTTTTGCTCCGCTCACGTCGTTCGCTGCGGCACGCAAGAACTGCCCAAAAAATGGCCAAAACAGCCCAAAAACGGGCCAAAACTGGCCATTTTTGGTTGAGAGAGCGAGCGGCGAGCGGTGGATAGCGAGCGAAGCGAGAGGCAGCACCGTCCCTGCTATACGAACGCCCCATCCAGCTCTGTGCCACCCGGGGGGTTCCAGGGTGCTGAGATGGCAGACGTTTTGCTCCGCTCACGTTGTTCGTCGCGGCACGCAAGAACTGCCCAAAAACTGGCCAAAGCTGACCAAAAACGGGCCAAAACTGGCCATTTTTGGCTGAGCGAGCGAAGCGGCTTGCGGGCGGACAGCGAAGCGGCGAGAGGCAGCACCGCCCCTGCTATACGAACGCCCCATCCTGCCCTGTGCCATGCGCGGGGGTTCCAGGGTGCTGAGATGGCTGACGTTTTGCTCGCTCAAGTCGTTCGCCCGCGCACGCAAGAACTTCCCAAAACTGGCGAAACAGCCCAGAAAACGGGCCAAAACTTGCCATTTTTGGCTGAGCGAGCGAAAGCAGCAAGCGGAACACATCGAGCGAACCGAGAGAGGCGGCACCGCCCCTGCTATCTTAACGCCCATCCAGCTCTGTGCAACCCGGGGTTCCAGGGTGCTGAGATGGCTGACGTTTTGCTCCGCCACGCCGTTCGCCACGACATGCAAGAACTGCCCAAAAACTGGCCAAAACATCCAAAAAGCGTGCCAAAACTGGCCATTTTTTGGCTGAGCGAAGCGAAGCGGCGAGCGGTGGACAGCAGCGGGCGAGAGGCAGCACCGTCCATGCTATCTGAATGCCCGATCCAGCCCTGTGCCACCCGGGGGTTCCAGGGTGCTGAGATGGCTGACGTTTTGCTCCCGCTCACGTCGATCGCCCGCGGCATGCAAGAAATGCCAAAAACTGGCCAAAACTGTCTATTTTTTTGGCGAGCGAAAATGGCCGGGCGGACAGCAATAAGCGAGAGGCAGCACCGTCCCTGCTATCCGAACGCCCCATCCAGCCCTGTGCCACCCGGGGGGTTCCAGGGTGCTGAGATGGCTGACGTTTTGCTCCGCTCACGTCGTTCGCCGCGGCACGCAAGAACTGCCCAAAAACTGGCCGAAACAGCCCAGAAACGGGCCAAAACTAGCCATTTTTGGCTGAGCGAGCGAGCAACGAGCGGAGGACATCGAGCGAAGCGAGAGGCGGCACCGTCC